>LR749504.1:1239453-1253308 GCA_902729485.2 Mus minutoides | reverse complement strand
TTCCCACGGGATTATATATGCTCAGACCTCACATCTAGCTTTTAGTGGGTTCTGGAGATTCGAAATGAGTTCCCCATGCCTGCATGGCGAGTGCTTTCACCCAATGACCCAACACCCTGTGGTCCCTTTAAATTCGAGTTTGAAAGCAGAAATAAATAGCTACCACTTTACGGTTCTCTCTGTTGTTCCCTATTGTTTTTTGTTTTGTTTTGTTTTGTTTTTTCAACTTTTATTAGATATTTTCTTCATTTACATTTCAAGTGTTATCCAGAAAGTTCCCTATATCCTCCCCCCTCCCGGCCCTGCTCCCCTACCCACCCTCTCCCACCCCTTGGCCCCTGCGTTCCCCTGTATTGGGGCATATAAAGTCTGCATAACCAAGGGGCCTCTCTTCCCATTGATGGCCAACTAGCTTTTTATACTACGCTATTTTGTTGGTAGTGTCTGGCAGTCTGAACCCTCTACACTGGTGCTTTTGCTCTTTGAAAGTTTTGTAACACTTTCCTTTGCCTTTGGCATTCTTAAATTTTGCTATGATGCATCTTTTTTTTTTTTCTTATTTACTCTGGTTGTCCCCTCTAACATCTTAATTCTGAAAGTTTTTGCCTTAATTCCTTGTTCTTTGTTTATTTTTTAGGAGTTGTGCTACTCAAGGATCATCACTATCCTAGGAAAACACCTAGAATTTCTTTTTTTTTTTTTGTACAGTCGCCCTTCCCTATGCACACAGGCACAAGAGCTTGCTGTTCATCTTCCCAATATGTTCAGGTTCACTGTGTGTATATTATCACATTTAATACCTAATTTTTTATTTTTATTAATATGTAATGTATTAATAAATCATTTCTTGTTCTTGTTTTCTTTTGCTAAAGTCTCCCTCATCTCTTTAGTTGTTATTTATAGTCACCCTTACATCAATTCCTTAGCTTGATATATATGTCACATAGGTTTCTTTGCTTTTGCTCTTGGGATACCAGACAAGGGACCTATGCCTGGGGACATTGGCCAGCCCTAGTCTGCTGAAGGGGTTGAGGAAAGTATATGGTCAGGGCAGCCAGCTTCCTTAGTGAGTTTATTACCTATAAAAAAGAGGCTTGCAAAGGAGTCCTTCTCTGCAGGGGTCCCCTCTGAAGGCTGTTTTCACAGTACTGCTGTGGAGGTAGATCTGTAATACCAGATTCCCCATCTCTGAATCTTGTCCTTGTGGGCAGGGCCCACCAGTCAGGGATGATCTTAAACCCTCTGGCAAGGGACAGGAACATAACCATTTCCAGGCCGTTCATGATCAAATTCCCAGCTTTCACGATGGCTTCCCACACCTCAGTTCTAGACAGCCTGAGCTCCCTTGGCCTTTATGGGATCCAGCTTCCTCCAGTATGACTGAACTGAAGGTGCATGTTATATTTTTGTGTTTAAAGGAGGTTTGCACAAATGAAGATAGTCAGCAGCAGTCTGCGAGACTTTCGGGGTTGGTGACTTTGCATATAGGACCAAGGCTGCCATGGGTCCTTGAACTGACATAGCAAAATTCCTCTGGTTATAAGTGGTTTGTAAAAAGAAAGATTTACTGAAATACATACTCAAATTAAGGGAACCTCACAAACTCCATGAAAGGGAGAGTCCTGCAGAACCCATGGCTGCCTGCCAGTTTTTAGCTGCCCTCTGTCCATTCTGCCTCACAATGTAATACAGAAACAGTTGTGGAATAACTGTATATGTCGAGGATTCACAGCCATGCACCAGGCAGAAGTTCTCTGAGCTGCACCACTATGTTCTATAACTTAGAAAAGCTACCACACTTATCAGTGAGTACATGTTATGTGAGTTCTTTTGTGACTACTGGGCCATCATTGGGAAGAAAGTCCCCTTGGTCATGCAAACTTTATATACCCCAGTACAGGGGAACGCCAGGGCCAAGATGTGGGAGTGGGTGGGTAGGGGAGTAGGGCGGGAGATGGGGGAAAGTATAGGGAACTTACATTTGAAATGTAAATGAAGAAAATATCTAATAAAAATTGAAAAAAAAAAAAGAAAAGCTACCACAGACCCTTCAGACTCCTGAAAGGAGGTTCATAGATAGACTCCAAGTACCTCCAGTACTTCTAGTGTAGTACTTTGGAGAAAACTATTTTGGAGTTGTTCTTCTGAAGAAAGATGTCAAAAACCCATCTTCCCAGTTAGGATGTCTTCCTGGGACCTAGTAGGCAGAACTGACATTTGACTCATGTTCCATGTAAGTGACCATGTACTGGTCACTAAGAAGAAGACCGAGGGTTAAAGCCAGAAGGATAAGAATCCCCTTTCTCCTACCTACTTAGTTTCTTGGTACAGTTGGGAGTCCATGGCTAAAATCAGAAAGTATAAAATTTCAGAGTCTTCCAACCAACACTAAGAAACTCCAGGGTACAGAAAAAGGGAATGTGGTGAGAAAAGGACCAGGAGAGTGGGGCAGACCTGCCAGGATCTGGGAGAGCCATGCTTGAAGCTGAGGACCACGATTAGAGCCTGTCTTCTAATGGCTGGGCTGATGAAGGTAATAGTTTGTGCCACTTACAACCTTTGGGAACACTGGGGATGGAGAGGACCTGTCCTTTTATGTCCCTGGCTTTAAAAATGGTGGAGAATGAAGTGCACAGGTCAGGAATTTAGGGCAGATATTTGAATGTGACTGGGGTCTGCATTTTGGGGGTCCTGATGTCCATCCTTGTTTCTTGGGACCATTAACAAACAAGTTGTAGAATATGCTAACTTCATCTCCTAGTCCTGAGCTTCCTGCCTTCCTAACAGAGAAGCCCATGGTTTATTACTGAGTTCTGATTGCTGGTGGTCTATTGTTCTCAAATGTCTTTGAAGTACTTTCCCTTTCAGGAATTAAACATACATTGCACTATGTATATGTAGGTAGTGTTTTCACCAAGGAGGAACAACCTGCCTCTGAGGCTAGCTATGGATGGGAAGGCCACCACAGGGAAACAGATAATCCCAGGGATGCCCACCTCAGAGCAGTTCCCTTTAGCTGGGGCCCTGTCTTATCCTGTCCCACGTGTCAGTGAGGCAGTACATTCTGTCATCCAGCAACGTCCCTGTTGGTTAGGATACATGGCTTTGGACCCTACCCCAGAGGGTGATTCAGATATCTAGGGATAGGTTTCACCTCTCTGCTGCTTTTTGACACCCAGGATTCTATACCTCACCCTCCCTGCCCAGCATGCCTCCGACCACACACAGTCTGAAATGCCCACACTGCTCACTCAGTTTCCAACCTGCTCTGGGTTAGCTGTAGACCTTTCCACCAGTAGGACAGAACCCAAGGGACTGCTGACAATGAAGTGAGTGTGGTGCTTCCAGCGCTCTCCACACCTGCTGTCTCTGCAGCCACAGTTAGTTAGTATGGTCTCTCAGGAACTGCTTTCAAGTGCTCTAGCTGCTTCATGGAAGAAATTCAAGGCTGAGTTTACTATTTGTGGGATCTATAAACAGCCATTTATTCCACTCCCCCGGCTAGAACAGTGCTCGCACGCACGCAAGTTCCATGCCACAGACCCTGCGAGTGATCTGACTCCAGGAAGCTCAGCCAGCTGCCCCAATGCCTGCCCAGTGCTGCTCGCGTGACTAGGGCCTGTTGCTGTGCAGTAACCATGGCAGCAACTCCCAGAGGGAACAACTAGCTCCAACTTCCCCTAATGCCAAGGGGGAGAAATGAGAGAAGCTGTTGAGAATTGTTCCCTTTTCCCTCTTTTTTTTTTTTTTTTTTTGTTTTGTTTTTCTTTTTCCCTCTGCTGTGACCTTGACAAAAATAATCTTTGAAGTACTTGCTGGCTATTTTCCTGCCATGGGACTGGAAGAAATCAAGATAGCCAGAGTTCGCCAAAGGAAGTACAACTTCTCAAAGTGCTGGCCTCTCTGTGTGCAGAGGGTGGGAGAAGTGCCAGGACAGAGCTGAGGTGCCGTCAGGCCACTGACCGTTGCCTGTACCTTGTGGCAGGTGCTTCGTGTTGTGACTTTTACATTAAACATGGATGACTTTTTTTCCTCTTAAAAAATGCAGTCTTTAACCTTAGGGCTAAATCCTTTTTTTCCACTTGGAAAAGTGATCTCATTTTCCATGTACCGTAGGTTTTTTGTTTTGCTTTGCTTGAAAAAAAAACTTGTAGGGATAAAAAGAGAAAGAAAAGAAAAAAAATTCATGATGCATATTTGAAAGATGGTTCCACATGTGTAAAAGAATTTGGCATGACAATTCTGGACCAGAAAGTCAATCTGATATTGAATCCATATGATCCCACAAACAGCATTTTATAGTCTTAAAAAAAATTCTGCCTTGTGAGTTAAAATTAAGATTGTTTTTGCTTGTGACTAATCTCATAAAATCTTTTTTAAGAAGACATTTTATATACTCAAGTCTTGAAATTTTCTTTGGTCTTTGAACTATTATTAGTAGGCTATCATGAGTACGTGGCAAGCACTGAGCTGGGAAAAGCTGTTGCAGGATCTGGAAAGCACAACTGAGCTATGTCTTTGTCCAATGGGCTCAATACGAAGGACCTACGCTCTGGCTTAGCCAGCTACACATCTGCCACTCACCTAAGAGAGAGGGGGGTGCCCAACACCATGATCGATGCCTAGAATAGCCATTATATCAGAGGTGAGGGCATTCCCCTCCATAGTTCACCTACTTACTGCCCTGTTGGTTTTGTTCTCACATAATAGCCTAAGTTCTCATGCAGCATGATGCCTTAGTCTCTGACCACTTCTCAGTGCACCTCCCTCCCAGTGCATTTCTCCCATGTCTGTCTGGATAGGGGGCTGCAGCAAGCCCATGGGTTGGGTGATAAATAATAGCTAACAATGCAAATTATGGTGATTTTGGTCTTCCAATTCTGGACAGAATAGACTGTTTCTAAGGTATGGACCGGATGGAAATGATAGCTCTAGGAACTGAGCACTAGCCTAGGGCAAGCTTACCAAGCCTACCCTAACCATGCTGGCTTCAGATCTCCACCCTTCTATAGCCTCAGCTCTGCCCTCACCCACCCTAGCTGTGCCCAGATCCTGCTAGACAGTAGGTGGAGTGATACAGGGGCTGTCAAACTTGGACATATTCCTCACTGAGGTCAAATGTGAGCAGAACAAAAACTCCGGGATCTCAAGTCAGCACACTTGAGATGTGGGTCAAAAGTACTAGATGTCCCTTTGTGAAAAGCATGCTAGTCATGAAGGCAGCAGAGTGACAACCAAGCTTCACCACGAGTTTCTAGACTGCAGGAAGAGCTAAGTGTCAAACGGAGCCTCACCGCCCTCTGTATCTTCTTTCTCCAATTGGCCTGCACTGCTCACACCCACACTCTCAGAAGCCCTCCTCACCAAGTCAGAAGGAGGAGCCACCCAGTGTCTATCAATAAATGAATGGAAAAACAGAGAAACATGATCGTATCAATCTAAGATCCTCTGCACAGTGAAGGAAACAGTCAATAATGTGCAGAGACAGAACACAGAATGAAAGAAAGCATCTGAAAAAATATACATCCAGTGAGGGGTTAATGTTTAAAACATATGAGACTCGACTATCAAAAGGCAAAACAACAACAAAACCAACCAACCAACAACAACAACAACAACAAATATAATGGTTAAAATATGCAAAGTAAGTAGGGTGGTAGTGGTGCTTACTTTTAATCCCAGCACTCTGGAGGCAGAGGCAGACAGATCTTTGTTCGAGGTCAGCCTGGTCTACCTAGCCAGGGCTACACAGAGAAACCCTATCTTGAAAAACCAACCAACCAACCAACCAACCAAACAAACAAATAAGCAAAGACCTAGATAGACATTTCTTAGAAGAAGATATAAAGAAGTTAATAGATATAAGAGTGCTTAGTCACTAATCATCAGGGAGGTACAGATGAAACCCACTTGAGATGTCACTTCACCTAAGTGATGAAATGGCATTCAACCATTGCGGAAAAGAGTATGAATGTTCCTCCAAAAACTAAAAATGGAGTTACCATATGGCCCAGCAATCCTCCTAAAGGGTGTGTATCTGAAGGAAATGAAATCATTATGTTGAAGAAATATTTATACTCCTATATTTGCTTCAGCACTATTCACAATAACCACAAAATGGAAACAACCCAGTGTCCATCGACAGATGATCTGATGTTAAAGTGTGACACATATATACAATAGAATATTAATTCAACTGTAAAAAGAAGGCAGTCTTGTCATTTGCAGTAACTTGAGTGAAACTGAAAGACTACTCAGTAAAATAAGCCTGGTAGAAAAAGAAAATCATTGCATGGCCTCACTTTTCTATGGAATCTGAAAACGTGGAATTCATGGAAGGGGAGACTCGAATGATGGTTGCTAGGGATCAAGAAAGGAATATGACTTATACTGCAAGGTAGATGAACTTTGAGATTGTTATGCAATGTAAATAATCCAGTCACAGATGGATAAATTCTGTGTGGATTCACTTATGTGTCTGGAGAAGGGACAGAGTATAGACAGAGTCTAGATGTACTAGGTTAGCAAGGCTGGAGGCAGAAAGAGTTGGCATTTAGTGGTAACAGAGCTCAAAGTTTTAGGGTACAGAGTACTTAGATGAATGCTGGTGGTCACAAATGTTGTGAATTGGGGGGAGAGTATAGGGAACTTTAAGGATAGCATTTGAAATATAAACAAAGAAAATCTCTAATAAAAACAAACAAACAAATGTTGTGAATTGTGCCGAATGTCTTTCTGCTGTGCTGTGCTCTTAAAATGGTTAGAATCGTGAGTTTTGATATTTGGTCATAACATTAAAAGATTTTTTTGAAAGTTAAAAGTATAGCTCTGGAAATACAGCTTAGTAATGGACTACTCACCTAGTACATAGAGGCTCTGAGTAATTTACTGTCATCAAACACACATGCACACACACACACAAAGTTATAAAAAAATCTGTCATTTAAAAAAACCCCTAGTTTTTGAGGTCATGAGATAGCTCAGTGGGTAAAGGTCATTCTCATGAACCCTAATGGTCCTAATTCAATACGGAGTACCCAGGAGCACAGGGTAGAATTGACTCTTGAAATTTGTCCTCAGACTTTCACATAAGCACCACAATGTACATACAAAATAACTACATACAAATGGAACTATCCAGAATCTACCTATGGGTTGCCACCCCACAATGGAATCATGAAACTTAATGTGGAAGTTCTGAAAATTTTACAATAAAAGTGTCTGAATAAAAGGCTTGCTCGGTGATCAAAAATTAATTCAAAACCAGACATGTGAGGAATTTGAGATGTTTCTGACAGCACCCTCTTCTTTGTCTCACAACTCCACATCAGCCTTGGTTCTGAATACACATTATTATATGTTATAAAGTGCAGTGTTTGTATTATACATACAGAATTTTCTGCTCTTACAGAGATGTGATGTTTACTTACATTAGACAAAATCTTTTGGTATTTTCTGACTCATTCTCAGCATGTAAGTAGCAAATCAATATTGTGGATTGGATCGTGTCATGATGTCTGATTTTTAAAATTGCTGCTCAAGTTGCTGGTTTAAGTTTCACAAAAAGTCATTAAATGGGTTTTTTTTCTTACATAATTACTTATTTTTTTATATTTTTAATAGTTTATTTTTTATTCACTTTACATTTTATTTAGACTGTCCAATTTTTCTGGGGTATAGGCTTTTGAAGTAAGACCTAATGATTCTTTGAATTTCCTCAATGTTCATTGTTATGTCTCCATTTTCATTTCTGATTTTGTTAATTTGGGTACTGTCACTCTGTCATTTAGTTATGCTAATGTTTTGTATATCTTGTTGATTCTCTCAAAGAACTAGCTCTTGCTTTTATTGATTCTTTGTATTGTTTTCTTTGTTTCTAATTGCTTGATTTCCATCCTGAGTTTGATTATTTCCTTCCATCTACTCCTCTTGTGTGTGTTTTCTTCTTTTTGTTCTAGAGCTTTCAGGTGTGCTGTTAAGTTGCTAGTATGAGATCTCTCCAATTTCTTCATGAAAGCACTCAGTGCTATGAATTTTCCTCTTAATACTGCTTTGTGTCCCATACATTTGGATATGTTGTGCCTTAATTTTCATTGAATTCTAGAAAGTCTTTGATTTCTTTATTTCTTCTTTGATCCAGTGGTCATTGATTAGAGAGTTGTTCAATTTCCATGTTTATAGGCTTTCTGTTGTTTCTTTTGTTGTTGAAGTCCAGCTTGAATCCATGATGATATGATAAAGATGCAGGGGGTTATTTCAATCTTCTTGTTTCTGATGAGATTTGCTGTGTGACAGAGTATATGGTTAGTTTTGGAGAAGTTTCCATGAGATGCTGAAACTTAGTATATTCTTTTGTGTTTGGTGTAGATTCCTGTTAGATCCATTTGATACACAACATCTGTTAGTTTCATATTTCTCCATTTACTTTCTGATGAGCTGTTCATTGGTGAGAGTGGAGTGTTGAAGTCTACTATTAATATGTGGGGCTTGATCTGTGATTTAAGCTTTAGTAATGTTTCTTTTATGAATGTGGGTACCCTTGCATTTGGGGCATAGATATTCAGAATTGAGATGTCATCTTGGTGGATTTTTTTTCTTTTATGCACATGAAGTGTCCTTCTCCATCTCTTTTGATTACTTTTGATTGTAAGTCTGTTTTATTAGATATTAGAATGTCTACTCCAGCTTGTTTCTTGGGTGTACTTGCTTGGAAAACCTTTCCCCAGCCCTTTATTCTGAGGTAATGTCTATCTTTATTGCTGAGGTGTGTCTCTTGTATGCAGCAGAGTGATGGATCCTGTTTATGTATCCACTCTGTTAGCCTGTGTCTTTTTATTGGTGAGTTGAATCCATTGATGTTGAGAGATATTAATGACCAATGATTGTTAGTTCTTGTTATTTTGATGTTGGTGATGTGTGTGTGTGTGTGTGTGTGTGTGTGTGTGTATTCTCTTCTTTTGGTTTTGCTGGTATGAAATGAATTTTCCTGTATTTTCTTTTGTTTAGTTAACCTCCTTGTATTGGAGTTTTACTTCTATTATCCTCTGTAGGACTGGACTAGTGGAAAGATATTGTTTAAATTTGGTTTTGTCATGGAATATCTTGGTATCTCCATCTATGGTGAAAATTTTGCTGAGCATAGTCATCTGAACTGACATCTGTGGTCTCTTAGGGTCAACAAGACATCTGCCTGGGCCCTTCTGGCTTTTAAATTCTCTGTTGAGAAGTCAGGTATAATTCTGAAAGGTCTACCTTTACATGTTACTTGGTCTTTTTTTCCTTGCAGCTTTTAATATTTTTTCTTTTTTTCTGTATATTTAGTGTTTTGATTATTATGTAGTATGAGGATTTTCTTTTCTGGTCCAATCTATTTGGTATTCTGTAAAGCTTCTTGTATGTTTATGGCCATCTCTTTTTTTAGGTTCAGGAAATTTTCTTCTATGATTTTGTTGAAGATATTTTCTTGGTCTTTAAGCTGGGAATCTTTTCCTTCTATTCCTATTATTTTTAGGTTTGGTCTTTTCCTAGTGTCACAAATTTCCTGGATGTTTTGTGTCAGGAATTTTTTTATTTAACATTTAACATTGGCTGATATATCAATGTCTTCTATGGTATCTTCTATGCCTGAGATTTTCTCTTTCATCTCTTGTATTTGTCAGTGATTCTTGTGTCTGTAGTTCCTGTTCTCTTTCATAGATTTTTCCATCTCCAGGATTGTCTCAGTTTGTGTTTTCCGTATTGCTTCTATTTCAATTTTCAGGTCTTAAACAGTTTTTTTTGTTTGTTTGTTTGTTTTTGTTTCTTTTTTCATTTCCTTCACCTGTTTGATTGTATTTTCCTGTATTTCTTTATATTTGTTCATTTTCTTTTTTTAAGGGCCTATACCTGTTTGGTTGTATTTCATGTATTTCTTTAAGGAATGAATTTCTTTTCTCTTTAAAGGCCTCTATCATCTTCATAAAATTAGATTTAACGTCATTTTCTTGTTCTTCAGCTATGTTAGGATGTCCAGGGCTTGCTGTAGTAGGATAGCTGGGTTCTGATGGTGCCGCAATGCCCTGGCTTTTGTTGTTTGTGTTCTTCCGTTGGTCTTTAGCCATTTGGTTGACTGGCCTAGTAGTGCCTTATGGCTAATGGCCTCTGGTTATCCTGGGTGGCAGCAGGCCTCCAGGGAAGCATGCAGAGCTGTGGCCTGAGGAATGAATGTCTTACCTGTTCTGCATCTCTGCTGAGAGCAAGCAGATCAGAGAAGGCAGGCCAAAGTCTGTAATGGAAAGTCTGCAGCCTGTGTTTCTCATTAGGACAGCAGATGTCTCTAGACACAGGACCAGAAGGGGAAACAGCTGGATCTGGGATGAATGCTGTGGTTCCTAGCCCTTTCTTTGGGTACCCATACACTGCTGGCATACTACCTGGAGAGGAAGTCAGGAATTAGATTTAAGTTGTTCTTAATGGTGGTTCACCTTTCCTATCAGGGTGTCTGCAGCTAGGCAGAAAGAGACAGGCAGAACCCTGGACAAGCAGGATCTGGTCTGATTCAGGGAGCAAGTGTCAAATACCTGAGCAGCTAGAGAAGAGAAAGTCTTTTTGGGGAGACTTAGGCATGGCCCTTTTAGGCAAATGCCTTCCCTGTGGCAATAGTTAATGAAGCAGCTCTCTGAGACAATCCTTGTTTATTCATATTGCTCTATTGGTGGGGGATGTGAGTGCATACATTTTATTCAGGATGAACCAGGCATTATATATCTCTTCGGGGAAGGGTGTGAGAAGACCCAGGAAGGGAAGGTCATTGGCTGAAGGCTTAGGGTACTGCCTCATTAGAATGGGGAAATATTTCAGGAACCTCAGGTGCTAGCTGAACAGGCTATTCCTGGGAGAAAGGAAGTTATCCTATAATCTTAACCAAGTCTACATGACATTCTTTAAGTAGTGGTGTGGGTTTTTTGAACTCCCCAAACAAGGTCAGAGAAGGAGAACCCCTGACAATGAAGTAAGACCACCATATAGTACCATGCCCCATCCAGTCAATGGCAAGCCCACCTCACAGTTGCTGGACTTGCCTGGGGACCCAGCAGGCAGGAGATTGGGGCTGCCTGCATCTCTGGAGACCTGTAGCCATCCAGGACAACCAGGTGTGGACGGGAAGGTAAATGAGGGATTTAAGAAATGCCTCAGTCCGTAAGAATGCTTTCTGTGAAAGTAAGCAAGCCCAAATTCAAATCCTTAGCATGTAAAACCCGTGCATGGCATGTGTGCTTTCAACCCCCCCACCGCCCACCCCCCAATACTGAGAATGTGGAGATAGTCAGATGCTGGAAGTTTTCTGTCTGGTTACCCTAGACTTAGCTTCAAGTCTCACATCCAACATTCTTCTCTGGCCTCCACATGTGTTCTCTGTCTCTGACATACTATCTGAATAAAGTGACTATGGTTCATAGTAAGAAAGAGATTCTCCATGTAATTGAGGAATGCAGGTATCGTGCACAGATTTTGTTGTTGTTGTTTGCTGTTTATTTTTGTTTTTGTTTTGTAAGAAAATTTTGGGAAACCTTCAAGAAACAGTTCAGTCACGCCAGGCAAGAAGTATTAGAAGCCAGCCAGCTAGTCCCGTAAGGTATAGAGAGCACTGAAAGCCAAACAAACAGCTAAAAGAAAAACTTTAACTCTCTCTCACCTGTGACAAACAGCAAAACAATCCAAATAAACTAATGTAACTCAAGCCACCTATTCAGTGAACCAGTAATGGACAGTCCCAGGAGAACACGATAAGTCACATGACAGAAGTTGCTTGTCTCTCATTAACTCAGAACGTGGGTACACATAAGGAGGAAACACTAGAAAGTTTTCCAACTCTGGTAAATTAGCAAAAAGTGGCAATGACAAATTTTCCTATAATTTGTCCTCTTTATTTATCTAATAAATAAATGCAATCCTCCCAAAGCACTGTTTATCAAGGACTAGCCTAGTCTAGTGGCGTGGGATGGTATCTTCTTGTTGTCTGTTGTGAACTTGGGTATGTGTCAGGATTTCCTGTTTAACTCATTGATTTATCATCTATTTAAGCCCCAGAATCAATCTGAAAGAGCCTATGTGGTATCTTTTGATACTGAGGGATGCAATCCTTTATTTTGGTTCTGTTTTTATGGTATCATAGTTGTCATTGCATGCTTATTTTCTATAGCATGAACTTTCTAGCACTATGTAAGTTATCAGTGTGGCATGTTTGAAAGTTCACCTGGGAAAGGGGTATCTTTTTTTTTCCCTTAGAGTCATGGATAGATACTGTGCTGGGTGAATATGCTTGGCTCATGGAAAATGGCACGATTAGGGAGTGTGACATTATTGGAGAAGGTGTGGCCTTATTAGAGGAAGTGTGTCACTGTGGGGTGGGTTTTGAAGTCTCTATGCTCAAACTCCACCCAGTACAGGAAGAGAGCCTCCTCCTGGCTGCCTGCAGAAGACAGTCTCTTTCTGGCTGCCATCAAATCCGATTTAGATATAGAACTCTCAGGTCCTCCAGCACCAAGTTGGCCTATGCAATGCCATGCTAATAATGGACTGAACCTCTGAAACTATAAGCCAGCCCAATTAAATGTCACCTAAGAGTTGCCTTGGTTATGGTGTCTCTTCACAGCAATAATACCTACACCTTGCCGTTTGTTCATATACTGTAGTGGTTTGAATGAGAATTGCCCCCATAGGCTTATATATTTGAATGCTAGTTCCCTGGTTGGTTGAACAGTTTGGGAAAAGATTCAAAAGCCCAGGCCATTTCAGTTAGTTTCTCTTTCTCTTTCTCTTTCTCTTTCTCTTTCTCTTTCTCTTTCTCTTTCTCTTTCTCTTTCTCTTTCTCTTTCTCTTTCTCTTTCTCTTTCTCTCTCTCTCTCTCTCCCTCTCTCTCTCTCCCTCCCTCTCTCCCTCTCTCCCTCCCTCTCTCCCTCCCATTTTCCCTCTCTCTCTCAACCCCTCTCTCCAGCTCTCTCCGTGTCTCTGTCTCTCTGTCTCTGTCTCTGTCTCTGTCTCTCTCTCCCCCTCCAGCTTGTGGACTGATTGTCAAGTTCCACTGTCATAGTGAAAAGAAAGCTGTAGACAGGTTAAGTTTCATGGTGTCATTGAAACTTTATCTATGAAACCAAGAGGTAGACCATGCTTGAGCCTAGTCTCTCTCCCCTGATATGGGTGTTAGCAGCATTGCTTTCTTTCTTGATTTTACTAGAGACACCTTGAATTTTTTTCCTTTTAAGTAACTTGCTGCCTTAAGAGTAGTACACAAATTACCACCACTATAACTGCCTCTGCGTACCCCCAGAGCTCATGTCTCTAGCTGTATATATAGAAGAAGATGGCCTAGTTGGCCATCATTGGGAAGAGAGGCCCCTTGGTCATGCAGACTTTATATGCCCCAGTACAGGGGAACGCCAGGGCCAAGATGTGGGAGTGGGTGGGTAGGGGAGCAGGGTGGGGGTGGGGGAGGGTATAGGGAACTTTCTGGATAACATTTGAAATGTAAATGAAGAAAATAGCTAATAAAAATTGAAAAAAAAAACAAAAAAAATGCAAAAAAAAGAAATTACTTTTAAAATTAGGAATGAGTGTTGAATTTTACTGAAGGCCTTTTTTTTTTTCAACTTTTATTAGATATTTTCTTCATTTACATTCAAGTGTTATCCAGAAAGTTCCCTATACCCTCCCCCCTCCCGGCCCTGCTCCCCTACCCATCCGCTCCCACCCCTTGGCCCCGGCGTTCCCTTGTATTGGGGCATATAAAGTCTGCATAACCAAGGGGCCTCTCTTCCCACTGATGGCCAACTAGGCCATCCTCTTCTATATATGCAGCTAGAGACACGAGCCCAGG
>LR749504.1:1086525-1239117 GCA_902729485.2 Mus minutoides | reverse complement strand
TCATTCATTCATTCATTCATTTACTTTACATCCCCACTGCAACTTCCACTCCCTCCCACCTCACCTCCTCTCATTCCCCTCCATTTCTCTTCAAAGAAGGGGAGGCCTCCCCTAGAGATCAACCCATCTTGGCATATCAATTCACAGAAGGACTAGGTTCATCACCTGTTGAAGCTAAACAAGGCAGCCCAGTTAGGGGACTGGGATTCAAAAGCAGGCAACAGAGTCAGAGATAGTCCCTGCTGATGCTGTTAGGGATCCCGCATGAAAACCAAGCTGCACATCTGTTACTATGTGTCAGAGGACTAGGTCTGTCCTATGTATGCCCTCTGGTTAGTTGTTCAGTCTCTGTGAGCCCCTATGGGTCCAGGTTAATTGTCTCTGTAGGTTTTCTTGTAATAGCCTTGACTTCTTTGGCTCCTTCAATTCTTTTCACCCCCTTCCACAAGATTCCCTGAGTTTTTTCTAACTAATGTTTGTCTCTGGGACTCTGCATCAACTCCCATAAGTTGTTGGGTGAAGCCTCTCAGATGACAGTTATGCTAGTATAGCACAATATCTGCAAATATAGCATAATGTCATTAATAGTGTCAGGGGTGGACTCTCTCTCATGGCATGGGTTTCAAGTTGAGCCAGTCATTGGTTAGCCATTCCCTCAATTTTTGTTAAGATCAACAATAAGTGGGATCACACAAAACTGAAAAGCTTCTGTAAGGCAAAGTATACCATCAACAGGACAAAATACCAGCCTCCAGAATGGGAAAAGAGCTTCACCAACCCTACATCAGACAGAGGACTGATATCCAAAATATATAAAGAACTCAAGAAGTTAGACACCAACAAACCAAATAACCCAACTAAAAATTAGAGTACAGAGCTAAACAGAGAATTCTCAACAGAAAAATCTCTAATGACTGAGAAACACTTAAAGAAATGTTCAACATCCTCAGTCATCAAGAAATGCAAATCAAAACAACTCTGAGATTTTATCTTACACTTATCAGAATGGATAATAGAAAAAACTCAATTGACATCTCATGCTAGCGAGGATGTGGAGCAAGGGGAACACTCCTCCTTTGCTGGTGGGAGTGCAAACTTGTAAACCATTTTGGAAATCAATTTGTCAGTTTCTAAAAAAAAAAACTGGGATTAGTTCTACTTCAAGACCTAGCTATACCACTTCTGGGCATATACCCAAAAGACACTCCCACAAGGACACTTGCTCAACTATGTTCATAACAGCTTTATTCATAATAGTCAGAAACTGGGAAATTACATAGATGTCCATCAACTGAAGAATGGATAAAGAAAATGTGGTACATTCATACAATGGACTATTACTCAGCTATTAAAAATAAGGACATCATGAAATTTGAAGGCAACTGGATGGAACTAGAAAATATCTTCCTGAGTGAAGTAACCCAGACTCAGAAAGACAAACATATGGACTCACTTATAAGTGAATATTATGCATAAAGTACAGGATAAACTTCCCACAATTCACAGACTCAAAGAAACTAAGTAACAAGGAGGGCACAAAAGAGGATGTTTGAATCTCACGGAGAAGGGGAAAAAAAAGACATTGGGGATGGGAGGAGAGAGGGAACTGGGTGAGAGAGGGGGTGGAGAGGGGTACTAAATGGGTCTAGTTTGAGGATGATGAAGGGAGAGAAAACTGGAATCCTGAGGGGAAAGGAGAATCTCTGGGAGGAGCTAGAAACCTAGGACATTGGAAACTTCTAGGAATCTATGAGGTTGATCCCAGCAAAGACTCCTAGCAATAGGAGATATAGACCCTGAAATGGCCACCTCCTGTAACCAGAAAAGATTTCCAGTGGAGGAATGGGGACACCAACCCAGCCAAAAAACCTGATCCACAATTTTTTCTGCCTAAAAGATAGACAGGGATAAAGAGGGACATAAACCATTCCACTGATTTCACTTACTTTTATTTGTTCTCCTTTCTGCTTCCATGAAATACAGTTAGCTTCTCTTCAGTTTTTGAAGTGTGCTTATCACTTCTTTCTTTTGTAATAAACATTTCAGATTCCTGGGATTCATTGCTGATATTTCTGCAATTACATGCTTTGAGGCTCACCACATCTATTAACATGTATAAACACAGAGAATTTGGTACATGGAATGCATAGGTCATTTGCCAAAGAGTCTATCAGTAAATGCATGGAATATTTTTATTTTTTTTAAAGATTTATTTATTTATTATATGTAAGTACACTGTAGCTGTCTTCAGACACTCCAGAAGACGGAGTCAGATCTCATTAAGGATGGTTGTGAGCCACCATGTGGTTGCTGGGATTTGAACTCAGGACCTTCAGAAGAGCAGTCGGGTGCTCTTACCCATTGTGCCATCTCACCAGCCCCCATGGAATATTTTTAATCTTACTGATAATCAAAGAAATAAAAACTATGAAACCAAAATTTAATTTATCACCTAACAAACTGACTTGAAAAAAATGGGGAGTACCTACAATATTAAAAATTAAAGGAAATGTGTTACAATGAGATGATCTCCAATTATCTGTGTTTCAAAGATATACACTGAAACATTTATGAATAACACTGTCTAGATGATTGAACACAGTCTTCAGATTCTGCACTGCCCAGGTTGGTACAGACTCTTTTGATCTCCCAGGGTGAGGTGAGATTAAGATATTCTACATTTTGTGCTTGATGCTCATGAGATAGCCCCCACACTATCTTTTTCATGATGACAGAGATAAGTAGGTAGATATAGACAACAAGTTTATAAATATAGAATAGACAGAGAACAGATAAAAGATGTGTTGGGCAAATGATAGGCAGGTAGGTAGGCAGATAGTTGATGGATGGATGGGTGGGTAGATGACAGACATACAAATACTCACTGATGGTGACAGTAAGTGACTCTGAGTATACTGGACACCTTTGTTAGTGATGTTTCTGAGAACTACTGTGGCAGAACATAGGTTTGCTTTTCAAACAAAAAGAGCCCAACTCAAACACAACACAGCCATATACTTGGAAGAACCCACAATTGTGGATATAACTGAAATTGAATTATTATAAACAAGGTAAGATAGATAGGATTATGCATCCATAAACATATAATAAAAAATTTAAAACTTGAGTACAATAAAAGCCATTGAATTGATAAGTGTTAAAATTTAGTCTTTTGTGCCTAGCAATCTCCAAATGTGCCCAAGTTGGATGATTGCTACAGCAAACCAGAATTTAAAGGAATATATTGCTCTTGTCCTAAATAAGTAGGTCAAAATGATGGGAAATGGACCAGGTTGGGTTTTTTTCCCACTAGACACCAAAATTAGGGGAGAATACGGACACAAATTTTTTACAAAAGTTGGAAAAATTCCAAAATAGTATACAGAAGATGGGACGATGAAGTAGACGGTCCCCATTTTTGCTTTCTCTTGTGATGATGCCTCGTTATGTCATCCTGATGCTGTTTGTATTTCATTTAATGTACATTCTATATCCTCTGGAAAGAGATCTGAGTCTTCAGTCTCACAAACCATGTGCAACTTCCTCTGCCTCCTGTTAGTGGGGACTTATTAAAAGGAGATAGAAAGTTGATGAGAACATTTCTGGAGGTCATACAAAATAGAAAGAATGTGGGAAAATTATACAGAATTAACCACCTCTTGTTCTTTTCACTTTGGATGAGTCAACTTGATTTTATTTGATGTTTTTTGTCTCTTAGTCTCTTAATGGCTTCGCTCTGGTGGTGAGTGCCGAAGGGATGATCTTTTATGCATCGGCAACAATTGTGGACTATCTGGGCTTTCATCAGGTAAATTAAGCCAAAATATCCTTTTGGTATATTAAATGTATACCAATTTCAAGTACATACAAATTTTCAATGTTTATTAAATGTTGGGTTCCATTCAAGCTTTTTATGTCACACAACACAGCATGTCAGCTTCAGTGGAGCAGTGTGGTGCTAGATGACCCTGAGTAGGCTGAGACTTCTCATATTTAGAGACTTCTCAACTTCTTATATTTAGAGTACCATCTCATTTGATAACTCCATGCCTTAAACTCCATATATTTAGTATATTCCGGACATAATTTCTTCCAGTTCCATTCACCTGTAATGTGACTACCTGCTGTGTGCATCTAGAGACTGACAAAGAACTCCCAGCTCTGTTGTCTCTCTTTAACTGTTAAAAGTATAAATACGTTTTTCCTTCATTATAGAGAATATTTTCATTGTCTTTACTTTATGCAAGGTATTTAAAAAAATATTACAATAGCCTTTTGCTCTCAGGAGCATCTTGTATGAATGTTTTGCAAAAGTCAAGAGCCAGTCCCTTCCTGAGGCTGCCTGAGTATACTATCCATCTTTTTCAGACCAGCACAGCAATACAATTTAGGCCTATAAAGCATATTTGCTATGGAAACTGCCTATTCCCTTACAGTAACCTGCGGCAGCTGTCCCCAAGTGAACAGTTTTCTGAGTGAGGACAACTATCCGTGGCCAGTTAGTAGATGCATACATGCCTTTCCCAAGAAGGTAAAAATGACAGTTTCCAGACACATGGATTGTAAAATATAGGCTTGCCTTTGTGTTGTACTGTATGGCTAGTGTCTTGAAGCTGAAATAAAGACTGCTTCCCTTGGTGTCTGCAGTCTCTAGTTTTTATGTCATCTTCATGCCTTTTCATATTTCTTCCCAATGCTTCTCTTGGTTTTCCTTCATGGCACATGCTCTGGGAAACCCTGAAGGACAAAGGGCCATCACGCTTATGGTACTAGTTATTAAAACAGGAATTTGTTTCTTCAATCTAAAACGATTTCATGCTTTCTTCTGATTGTCATAGAAATATATGACTTTGCTCTGCCCTTCCTTCTGGCTTTGCTGCGTCTTCCACTGTTTTGTCTGACCTTTGCTCTGGTTTACTGCAGCTCACATTAACCTAGATACTTCACTAAGGCATGTAGAGATGATCGATGAGACTCTTGGGAGGACAGTGGACAGTGGGAACTACACTCTGATGGTTCTACAAAGCCCAGGGCCACCCCACCCCCCACCCCAACAAGTGAAAAGAATGTGTATGCTACAGTACCTACTTGCACTCTCACTCTGAAAAGCATTGATATCCACTGTGCCTGAATCAGTTATACCTCTAATTAAAACCACACATGGAAAAAGCACCATCTGGGGCTGGAGAGATGGCTCAGCAGTTAAGAGCACTGACTGCTCTTCTAGAGGTCCTGAGTTCAATTTGCAGCAACCACACGGTGGCTCATGACCATCTGTAATGGAATCCTCTTCTGGCATGTCTGAAGAGAGCAACTGTGCACTTATATACATTAAAAATCTTTTTTTTCCCCCAAAGAAAGCTGCTTCTGTCCATTGGTTGAGTACAACTATCTGCCTCTGACTCTTTCAGCTGCTTGTTGGGTCTTCTGGAGTCTGGTCATACTAGGTCCCTTTTTGTTAGTGTTCTATAGCCTCAGTGATAGTGTCAGGCCTTGGGACCCTGGATCCCTCTTTGGGCCTGTGACTGGACCTTCTTTCCTCAGGCTCCTCTCCATTTTCATCCCTCCTGTTCTTTCAGACAGGAACAATTATGGGTCAGAGTTGTGACTGTGGGATGGCAACTCCCTCCCTCATTTGATATCCTGTCTTCCTGCTGGAGGTGGGATCTATAAGTTCCCTCTCCCTACTGTCCAACATTTCATCTAAGGTCCTTCCCTTTGAGTTCTGAGAGTCTTTCACCTCCAAGGTCTCTGGTGCATTCTGGAGTGTCCCCTCCCCCCACCTCCTACCTCCTTTCCATTCTTTCTCTGGCCCTCAGGGCTTCAGTCCTTTTTTCCCTTACTCAATAACAGATCAGGTTCCCCTCCCCTCCTTCCCCCACTCTGTCTACTTTCCCTCCCAGGTCCTTCCCAGGTCCTTCCCTCCCTCCCCACTTGTGATTGCTTTCTTCTCTCTCCTAAGTGGGACTGAGGTGTCCTCACTTGGGCACTTCAGCTTGTTGACTTTTCTGTGGACTGTATCTTGGGTATTCTGTTTTTGTTTGTTTGTTTGTTTGTTTTTGTTTTTTTACCAATATCCACTTATTAGTGAGTACATACAGATAGTTGCACCCAACCAATGGACAGAAGCAGCTGATTCCTGTTGTTGAATTATGGAAAGACTGAAAGAAGCTGAGGAGGAGGGTGACCCTGTAGGAGGACCAGCAGTCTCACTTAATCTGGACCCCCAAAATCTCTCAAACACTGGACCACCAAACAGGCAGCATACATCCACTGATATGAGGCCACCAACACACATACAGCAGAGGACTGCTGGGTCTGTGTTCATTCAGAGATGATGCACCTAATCCTCAAAGAGACTGGAGGCCCCAGGGAGTTTAGAGGCCAGGTGGGGTGGGGGGTGGGGGCATCCACATGAAGGCAGGGGGTGGAGAGGAAGTATGGGTTGTGGAGAAGTAAGAGGGTGGATGGGGGAATAAAATATGAAGTGTAAAATAAGTAAATGAATTAATTTTTTAAAAATTAAAAAAAAGAAAAAGTACTGCCTGCAAAACCCACCACATTCTAAGGATGAAAGTACTCAATGACTTACAGAACATTCACAGGAATGATGATGATGATGATGATGATGATGATGATGATGATGATTAAATTAAATTAATACTGGTTTAAATACATGGTGATATAAGCCTTACCCAGAAGGAAGACTCATTACAATCATGAAGATGTTACCCTTCTCCACATAAACTACACAGTTATTGTGATTATAGTGGAAGCAGAGACACTTCTGGTGAACATTGGCACTCTAGTTCTGGAATCTCTATTGACACCCAAGTGTAAATATAGTAACATTCTTAGGTGAGGAGGGGGTTACCACATGGCAAGAAACAGGTTTCTTAGAAACTAGGCATAGAAGGCCAAGTGGGAAAATACAATCAGGCAAACCCACAAACAGCATTACTCAAAGACCAGTGTCTAGGACCTATGAAAACATCCACTCCTGCAGTCCACCAAGCCAGAAAAAGCCATCATATCTCCTGCTGTGTACCATACCCAAAGTAAATATGGCGGGGGGATGACAGATATCTCTAGAGATGGCAGGGCAAAGATAGGAGGAAAGAGGCTACATTTTAAAATGCCACCAGATAAAGATAATGCTGCCACGCAAAATGGGCCAAAAGATAGACTCCAAAGAATGCGGTATTCCTTTGGTATCTGATTCAATCTGTTTGTGTAGCCTGACTCATAATTTAGGGGCAACTAAAGAGGCTCCGGCATCATGCTTCCTCAAACGGAGATTTTCTCAATTCAAGTAAACTTCTGCTATGCTTCAGTGGCAGTGTTTCAACTCAGGTTGCAGGGATTGTGATGGTTAAACCTGTAGTCTTAGCACTGGAGGGCTGGAGGTAAAAGGATCATGAGTAGAGATGAGCCTGGGCTGCTTATTGAGAATCTCTCTCTCTCTCTCTCTCTCTCTCTCTCTCTCTCTCTCTCTCTCTCTCTCTCTTTCCCTCTCCCTCCCCCCTCTCTCTCAAAGGCAAGCTAATAAGCTAGTGTGTTCACCTCTGCCACAAATAGATTCCTATGCCTCAGGCCCACAATTGCCTCCAGAGCCCTGACCCTGGACATCACTAATCAGACAGCAGCCATTCTGACTTACTCTCTGTCTTTTCTCTAGACTCTATCTGAACATTTCTTTGTAAAATGTTCCCTCTAGATTGATGGTGTGTGCCACTGAGTCAGTGCACATTTATAGCCATATCCTGCCACCTCCCAGAGAGAATCTTATTGAATATCTTGTGTGCCACAGAGCTTATCCACAAAGTTACCAACAATGATAAGGATTTGGGGAAAACATGAAGGATTTCATGAACTCTGGGTGAAATTGCTAGTTACATTGTTAAAATATAACATTTTTGTTTGATTACTAAGGGACATTTCTCTATCTGGGAAAAGAGTATTCTGGTTATTATAATCATTCATCTAAATTCATCCTTTCTAAAATGGATGAAACCCAGAAATAGGCCTATTATGAGAACCCAGTCTTATAGAGATGCTGCCAACCTGATGACTTTACTAGGCTGGGTTCCCAGTGCAAAGAATTTTCCAGATTCTTCCTTTTGAGAATAGTAAGGATGACAGGAGATCTCACCAAGTTCATGGGTTATCTATCCCTAGCATTGCCAAAACCTTAATGTCAGCCTTTGCAGGCCAGAGATTCTTCTCTGTCCACCAGATAGCTACAAGAGGGCTCCAGTGCCTGAAATATTTGGCTTCCTTTCATCTGATTTTCCTTAAAGAGGTTAGAGGAAAGAGGACCAGAGTGAGGTCCATGATCTAGTGTGTCCTAGATGCATATGGACCTGGGTAGGTTGAAGTATATGACACAATTGGCATGAAGTACCACAGCTGATTTAGGAAAGAAAAACCTCTGTCTGAGCACCCATGGATCTGAGGACATAATGATGCCACCATGAAGGTCAGATCCTGGGAGCCACAAAATGAACATGCCCTGGGGTGACATGACCATGGAGGCTCATCCTTCCAGGAGAGCTGTTGAAACCTCAAGAGTAAAGGTCTGTCTTTTTCTCAAAGCTCTCTTTACACATGTGGCTTGCTTTTGAGTGGTTGATGTGGGGATCCTGTGGTTCACAGACACCAGAACATGTAAATTCAGGATGAAGCTAAAGCTTCTGCCTTCTGTATTTCAGACAGATGTAATGCATCAAAACATTTATGACTACATCCATGTGGATGACCGGCAGGACTTCTGCAGACAGCTACACTGGGCCATGGACCCTCCTCAGGTGGTGTTTGGGCAGTCCCCACATGCTGACACAGGTGAGCCAGCTTCATTGGCATTCACATTTTCCTCTACATCCACACAGAATTTTCTCCAGGATTCTCTGGCCACACTTCTCCACATGCCTCCAGCCTCTCCACACTCCCCCAGCCTCTCTACACTCCCCCAGCCAGCAATTGGTCCATCCCAGGGTCTGTATGGCTACTGAGGGCCTTTACATCACTGTGTTTGCTCCACTCTGCTCTGCTCTCCACTATGACAGATAATTGAAATACTCAACTCAGGACAAAAAAAAGAGAATCAGGTCCATATTAGTTACTTTAGATGATGCTGCATCAAAATACTTGATAAAAGCAGCGGAAGGAAGGAAGGAAGGAAGGAAAGAAGGAAGGAAGGAAGGAGAGATTTGTTTCTGTAAAGTGTTGGAAGATAGAGCCCACCATACAGAGAAGGCATGGCAGCAGGAACATGATACAGCTGGCCACATTGCATGCATAGTTAGGAAACAGACATGGATGCTGGTGTCCCTTTTTATTCAGCCTAGGTCATGGAATTGTGCTACCACATTTCAAGTGGATCTTCCCACCACAATTAACCCAATCTAGAAACGCCCTCACAAACCTGCCCAGATGTTTATTTCCTGGGCTTTTATAGAGCCTATCAAGTTGACAATCACAATTAATAATTGCTATTCTACCCAGTGTCATGGTAAACTCCAAACACATCACTTTAAATTGTAACAGAAGCCCATAATACCTCTCAAGGATATAGCCCTAATACTCTTCACTGCCTCTGATAGGTTCCACCACTATAGGCTGGAGTCCATGGGGCTTGGGAGCATACTCAAGATCCAGACTCCAGCCTCTGCTATATTTGATATTTTCAACACTAAGAGCCTACAAACTTGACACTTAAACAAAACAAAACAAAACAAAACAAAACAAAACAAAACAAAACTCTCAAGCCTCTTATCTTCCAGGCAGCAAGCAGCTTTGGGCCAATTTACAGTTAACTGAAAAAATAAAAACAAAATATTCCACATAGTTATCCTTTATGCACTATAATCCTGTAGATCACTTCCCAACAAATACATTATACCCAACTGATACCCAATTGATGAGGTGGGCATAGAATGTTTCCCGTAAGTAGTAATTAATAGTGGGCCCGTGAGTCCTGGACTTCATCCAGTTCATTCATTCAGACGGTTTCCTAAAATTTAAATAAATCAAAGAAAAATTTCCACCTACCTTCAACATCTAACAGCATAATTCACCTTAGATCGAAGGTGGCTATATGTCATATCATTTATACAGCTCAAACAACACTAAACAACTGACCCTTAGTCACACATGCAGCAGTGGTAAAAATCAATGCCAGTCAGCGCCAGTGAAAACTAAATCCACCAAAGCACTGTCTCTTAGGGACATGGCGAATGACAAAGGCTTGGAGACTCACTGAGAGATGTGCATTCTAGAAGGAATGGTATGCCTGTTACATGCTTTGTGGCAGCTAGTTACATAGTCTCCTATATGTGTATCCACTATCTTGATAGCTCCCATATGCTGTTTCCTAGCCCAATTATCACAATTAATTGGCATTATTTGCATTATTTTGTCAGACAATACTGTCCTGGGGAAGCTGCTCAGGGCCCAAGAAGGAGGCAAGGGCTTGCCCTCAGAGTACTCGGCCTTCTTGACACGCTGCTTCATTTGTCGTGTTCGCTGCCTGCTGGACAGCACCTCTGGCTTTCTGGTGAGTGGGTTGGATGCCAGGGACATAAGGGATACTTTCTACTGTGGTGAATAAAAGGTAGGACAGAGTGAACACTGTGTAGAGGCTACAATCTAGTAAGTTGGCAGAGCTAGACATTAAGATCACTTGTAGGTAGATGGGGAGGACATTAAGAGCACTTGTAGGTAGATGGGGAGGACATTAAGAGCACTTGTAGGTAGATGGGGAGGACATTAAGAGCACTTGTAGGTAGATGGGGAGGACATTAATAGCACTTGTAGGTAGATGGGGAGGACATTAAGAGCACTTGTAGGTAGATGGGGAGGAGATGAGAGAAGACCTAGAGGATTGTAAGGAAAACAGTTGAAATATTTAAAAATTGACAACAATTTTCAACTTAAGTTTAGTTGTACATTTCTTTAAAACTCATTTTAAAAGCCTTTTCTAAGACTGGAGATGTAGTAAATTAGTAAAATATTTCCCTAGCATGTACTAAGCCCTGGATTTAATCCCCAGTACCACATAAACTGTATATGGTGGCTCACACTTAAAATTCCAGTACTTGGAAGGTAGAAGTAGGAGGATCAGAAGTTCAATTATCCAAGTCCAGCCTGGGTGCATAAGACCCTGCCTGTCAATCAATCAATCAATCAATCACGAGGCTGATGAGCTTGGTCAGTGGGTAAATAGCTTGCTGTCAAACCTGACCACCCAAGTTTGATCTTTAGGGTTTATGTAGTGCAAGGGGAAAGCCAACTCTTGGAAGTTATTTTCTCATTTCCACACGTGTACTATGGCATAGCTGAGTCCACAGACCTTTATCCAAGGTTTTGGTTTCAGCCCCTTACCCCAAGAGCACTTGGGTTTTTTTTTAGAATGTAATAATTTTTCCTTATTTTTTATTATTAGATTTATATGCCTTATTATTCTATATGAGAGTGGTTTCCTGCATGTATGTATGTACCATGTTCATGCTTTATGCTTATGGAGATCAGAATAGGGCATCAAATCCCCTGGAACTGGAGTTACAGATTGTTTTGAACCAATGTGGATACTGGGAATTGAACCCAGGTCCTCTACAAGAGCAACATGTGCTCTTAACACTGAGTCATCTTTCTAGCCCTGGGTTTCTACTTTTTACATTTGACTATTTCCTCTTCCAACTCCGTATGAAGAGAAGAAGAGGTTATCTTCCAGGAACTTAGCAGAGCAAGGACTCTAGAACCTGCCTACCTTGCCAGGCCACACTGCACTTGCTCTGACAGAACCTTGGCTCCTGGTCCCTGCACTCTCTCCCCAATGGTCACAGCTGTCTGAGAGCCCCTGGACATTCTGCCTTGTCTTGGCAAGTACTCATCTCTGAGTCTTCTGATCTCATCTAGTGTTTAGGACACTTGGGCTCAGCTTCCTAGACTGATTAATGGACCCAGGATCATAAGATCATAAGATCCTGTAACCACTGCATATGGTCCTTTTGACCCACCTAGAACAAGCCTGGCATATGTGTCCTGTCTCTTAATAACCTGGCAAAAGTTCCCTAGGGGTTTCCATCTCTACAACACAGACTAAGGGTCATGGGGAGGTCCCATCTCCTCCAACTGAACTTTTTCCAGGGAGAAGGGGCTATTGCCCTCACCTGAATTATGGATTCCCAGAAGTAAAATCCTAGGATCTGCAGACCCTTACAGACCATTCATCAAAGACTGTAATGACAAATTCCTGTCAGGCTTACTGCACACTTGAGAAAGGTTGGAGAAATCTGTATGAGGTATGCCTGGAACCTCAGTATACACTCTTGGTCTATCACACTTTGTGGATGTTTTTCCAATTTGTACCAGCTTAACGCAGCTCCTATCCATGGCTATGTGAGCTACCCCCAAGCTGACTTTTTGAGGATCACTCCACACACAGGATAGACAATCCCTCTCTATGTTACTACTAACTTAGGATACTTGCCTAAGCTCTATGCTGGCATTGAAATACACACTATATATTCTAGATTAATAAAAATTAAGCTGTCCTTATCTTCTTATAAAGTGAGGAATGCTAATTTGGAAATAAAAAGTTAAAGCTTGATCAGCTCTCAGGAATAAGTTCCAGAGAACTCCTGCAAAAGATGGCTGATGGCTGGGTATAGGTCAGTGGCCACATAGGTAGATATGTGCTCATGACACACAGAGGGTGGGCATGCTAATATGTGTATGATGAGATTATGCTATTTATAAATGGTCATGAGACTGCCAATAAAGGAACTGTATCCCTAGGGCAGAGCTGGTCCTCCAGATGTTGAGCTCCACTAACACAGTGGAGGCAGGTGTTTCTTAAAGTTTTAGGATTAGGCCTGCTTAATGGTATTGCTACAAAATTACCTTCACATACTTGAGTCAGCTCTGTAAATAGCATGTCATCTTTCTGTCTCTTTAAAACACCAGACTATGCAGTTCCAAGGAAAACTAAAATTCCTGTTTGGACAGAAGAAGAAGACACCATCAGGAACAGCCCTGCCTCCTCGACTCTCATTGTTCTGCATTGTGGCTCCAGTCCTGCCTTCTGTGACTGAGATGAAAATGAAAAGCACATTCTTGAAGGCAAAGCACAGGGCAGACATTGTGGTTACGATGGACTCAAGGTGAGTATAAATTGTCACATCATGACATTGAATTATGACAGCAAAATGCCCCACATGTTGTAATTTCTATATACGTTTCCCCAGTAAATAATATGAAGTTTGATATTTCTTAAAGAATTATTTACTTATTTTATGTTTATGAGTACACTGGAGCTGTTTTCAGACACACCAGAAGAGGGCATCATATCCCATTATGGATGGTTGTGAGCCACCATGTGGTTGCTGTGAATTGAACTCAAGACCTCTGGAAGAGCAGTCAATACTCAACCACTTAGCCATCTCTCTAGTCTGAAGTTTGATATTTTTAAAACCATTTCACAATGTACCTGACAACTATTAGGGAAAGGTATCTTTTCAAAATTGGTGCAAACTGTAGCACCACACACTTTCATTGAGCTAAAGCTGCCCTTAACTTCCAGGCTCAGCCACCAGAGAGAGGCCAAAATAGCATGTCACCTCTATAGAGCCTGCCTCCTCCTCAGTTTGTTTGTGTTGGGTACAACACAGTTATCTGTCTAGAGGGCACATCTAAGGTAATTATTGGGACTGTGTCAACTTTCTAAGGCCTTGTCTCACCATTTTTGTGACAGTTTCTCAGTTTTCAGGAGTAGTAAAACACACCTAGTTTTCTGGGCCATTTCCAGGAGTGATATAAAGTTATTTTCTACCTGATATAGTGATCTGGGAGTATGAGGTCAGAGAGAGTTAGGAGACAGCCATGCCTTAGTTCTGAATTTGATTTCTATTGTATGACACTGTTCCTGGAGAGACATTAGCAAATGTCTACTCACCCAAGATAGTGAACTGATGACAAACTAAGGTACGGAGAGCATGACGTCCCACTTGGTAGACCAGTGAGTTCTATTATGGGTACTTACAGGGATATAAGTGAGGGTTACCCATGGGAGCAGAAATGACTCAGAGACAGCTGCATCTCTGAAGCCCACCCCAGCATGAGAGACAACTCATGAAAGCTGGAAATCTGAAGCATTCTGCGCAGCTTTCAGGCAGCACAATAGGTTGGAGGGTGGCCTTTCCTGGTGGCTCAGTTGGTCTGATCCTTTTCTAAGCAGCTCATCTCATCTGAGGGTCTTCTAGGCAGCTTGGCTTGTGAGATTCTCAGCAGTTTTTACTGCTTGCATATTCTTCGGAGGTGCTTACTGAATCCATTCAGTTTCAGGATCTTCCTGAAGGTATTTTGGGCTATTTACTTCCTGTTTTAATAATCTTCACTGCAAGATTACCTTCCCTTAGAACATCTTGTTGTTTTCCTCGCCTGTAAAAATCCTGTCGTTAAATATTCCTCTTACATCCTATGCCTTAAGGAGTTTTCTTCTGAGATGGAAGGTTTTAACCTAGGAAGAAACAGCTGCACAACATTTCCCACACAGGTTGTAGGCAATGCTTTCTCCTGTTCCACTATAGTAGTAGTAAACAAAACAAAACAAAACAAAAAAACAAAAAACTAATTTCCAGTCACTTGTTTGTCCTTTAGTGACTAAAACAACTAAGGTGCCTACCTTCCCTCACCAGAACATACTAAGGTCTTAGACTGAGTTGTGTTAGTTAAGACAGCAAGGCTTGGGATAAACAGTGGAAGCTGAGATGGGCTATCCATCTATTTAAAATTGAACCATGAGTTTCAACTGTAACCATGACCCTATTTCTAATCCTAGCCATAGTGATCTTCTCTTAGAGGCATTGTGAGGTCTTCTCTGGCCTTGGTTTCTGGAAGAGTGCTGGGGAGGGGGCCAAGGCCATGGTCTAGGACTAAGCCACAGATTGGTCACTCAGCCTTGGCTACAGCAGAGAGGCCACAAAGGATAAAAGAAGGGCTCTGGTGTAGAGCTAACAGGATCTCTTTCCTTTCAGCCAATGACAAAGGGAAAGCACAGCTTAGCCCATGGATCAGGAGGCTTGTTACTGGCATTGTCCCAGGATGTGGGGCATGACACCCTCAGTTCAGAATGGGGGAGCCTGTAGAATGGGCACTGCCTTCTGAAACAGCCTTACAAGGCATTTAACTGCCTGCATAGAGGCTGTACTGTGGGAAGGGACAAGACGGATGAGGAAATGGTAGTCACAGAGGGTTACAACCTTTCTAGCTATAAAGTCTGGGAGCACTAATGCTGTGCTCAGAGATGGACTGAGAGAGAGACTTCTAGTGTAACATTTAATCCCAAGAAGGAAAATGCAATTTCTGGTACCATTTCATTCTGTCTTGGAGTCATGATGGGCACAAGATTGAGTACACAGGCCGCCCACTTCCAAGGAGATACCTAGATGGATTTATAGGATTTCTGAAAGCAGCAACACCACAATTCATTCTCTGTAGGGGCAGAGATGATGGTGCCGGGCGCTGAGAGCTGACTCTGGGAGCAGTTGTATTGTTATTGCAGGAGCAGCTGCTGTCTCTCAGCTTTCTTAACTAGGATTTTATGTTGGATGTTCCTATTTATTTCTTCAGCCTGCTATGTTCTTTTACCTGCCTGCTAAAATTTATTTCAAATCTCCAAGTCAGTACTTGCTACAGTTTTGTCATTGCCCATAGATATACAGCGAGAAATATGATTCTCACAGAGTACATACACATTCCCAGCAGCAACTCAGCAGATCAGGCTTCCCCCTCTCTCAGTCTCACAGCTCCTCACAAATCCCAGGTACAAAGAGATAAACCATACTGCACAGAGGACTCTGGGGTAAGTCCAGCAGATAGAGTTTGAGGCCCAGTACTGGCACCCAGTAGAGGGACATCATTAGACAAGACACTTAAATTTCTCCTTCAAAAAGCAAAATGGGCCTATCAAGATGACTCAAAATTTATGCCAAATAGAATTTAATGGTGAAATTTATGACTCCTGTATCCCTAAGCAGGCCAGACTTGGCTACTCATCCAACTATGTCCATTAAAGAGGCCAATAATGATAAATATGGAGAAGAAAGACATTTATCTAGTACATAGGAGATAGGAAGATATGAAAAGGTCCCATATTTGGAGCATCTACAAAGGCTTTGGAGTAGGGGTAAGAGGAGTGCTTAATTAAGCAGTTCTAGTCAAGGCATGGTAATCTGGTTAACTATTGAATCAGTTCTGCTTCTGTAAAGTGGTCTGAAGAAATCCTTATTACTTGAGAAGATAAACTGGATCTCAGGAGATAGTTAATATTTCTTCAAGCTTAGGCCCTACCATCATGGACAGTCTGCCTTATGAAGCCTTCCTGTTGCTAGAATCTAAGGTGTCTACAGGTTTGGAGAAATGACTAGAGGCCTCTAGTCACCTTCAAGAACATGAAACAGCAAGGTGGTGGTGGCGGCACTTGCACACTTGTTAGGCAGAGGCAGGAGGATTTCTATGAGTTTAAGGCTAGCCTGGTCTACAGAGTGAGTCTAGGACAGCCAAGGCTACACAGAAAAACCCTGTCTTTAAAAAGCCATTAAAAAAAAAAGGATATGAAACAGACTGCAGTAAAGCCTCCTCCATTATTCTTATTTTTTGTGCCTTAAATCTTTAAGAGGAATGCTATAGTGTACTACTTTTACATCAGCCACAAGTTAGAGTTATCTGAAAAGGAAGGAGCCTCAACTGAGAAAATGCTTCCATAAGGCCCAACTGTAGAGCCTTTTCTTAATTAATGATTGATGGAGGGAGGGGGCACAGCCCATGGTCAATGGTGCCATCTTGGGGCTGATGGTCCTTCATTTCTGTAACTCATCAAGCTACGGTGAGTTAGCAAGTAAGCAGAACTCTCCCAGGCCCCTGAATCAGCTCCTACCTCCAAGTTCCTACTCTGCTTAAGTTCCTACCCTCATTGCTTTCAATGATGAACTGTTATTTGGAACCGTGAGTGAAATAACCCTTCTTTCCCCCCCAAAGTTGCTTTTGGTCATGGTGTTTCATCACAGCAATAATAACCTTAAGACAATAGGATAGGTACCCCTAGTTTCTAGATCCATGAATGATTAATGTGCCTATGTACATAGACAAACAGATACTCTAAAGTAAAGAGCACAGATGCAAAGGGAAAGTAGAGACACCGGACTTTCACCCTGCTTTTAGATACTATGTGAGGAGCCCAAGTGAGGAGCTTAGTTTTTAATAAAAGCAGCTTCCAAGTGCCTGCTCTCTCATCACACCCCACACCCTCATATTTACCCTGGGGGGTAGTGGCTTTGTGATCACTAATTCGTTGTTATGATGATTGTATAAAGCATAGCTTCCTTGAATCACAAGAGCCAATTTTATTTTTATTCTGGTCTTCTGGAGGGGAGGAAGGTGGAATCTCTAAAAGCCACCAATGTGCCATAAACTTCCTGAAGTAATTAATTAGCTTTGCATTGGACCTTAAAAGTTCTATAAGAAAAAAAAAACCTCTGCAAAATAAGGATTAAAAGGTCTAAGAGTTAATTTCTATTTTCTTTTGAGCAAGCAATCTTCTGTTGTCTAACCTTTGAGAGCAACCTAGGAATAAAAAGCAGTTCACTTGTTCAGTTTTCTTCTGGCAGACTCGTTGGTGTGAGTGTGAGTCACAAGGTCTGGGCAAAGGGGCCTGGGGTCTTGCTGACTCCTTCCATTGCCTTACTGTTAACCTACATTAATGTTGTTATCTGGTCTTCACAGGGCAAAAGCTGTTACAAGTCTATGTGAATCAGAATTGCATCCCAAACTCAATTACTTAGCAGGTACTTCTAAAACTTCATCTTCTTGGCTTTTCTCTGTTGCAAGATGCTTTTGTCCCTGGGAGAGCTCCCCATGCCCACAGAAGTCTGTGTATTACCTAGAGATGCCACAACCAGCAGAGAGTACTACTGAGATAATTGCCTGCTGCTGTCACTCTGGTCCTGGTCACTGCTGAGAACAAACCTGCCCATTAGCCCTCATTGTGACATCTTTCCCCTTTCTAAACCCTAACAGGAAGGAGCAATGGAGAAAATGGCATTTCACTGTTCAGGGGACAAACAGATAGGAGCCATTGGGCCCGGGCTCTAGCCAGGTCTTCATGTCTGTGCCTCAGGGGTGGCCCTGACCTGCTGGACCCTAAGGGGACTTCAGGGTAAGTGGTAACAGACTGCACAGCTCCAAGTACCAAGTTAAGTCACTGTGGATATCAGAATGAAAGGGGTGGAATAGGCATGGAGAAGAAGTATTTGCTGTATCCCTGACATTGGTTTGTCTGTACACATCCTCTTGGCCTGGGCAGCAAGCAATCAGGGAGGAGTATGTTTGTTTCAGAAATCCTTTCAGGTCATAGCCCTTCTTCCACCTGCCACTTGCCCACCCTCACATCCTGACCACAAGTTTCTTTACCAGAATGGCTATTAGGTAGCACCCTCCTCATTTCTCATCTTTCATCACACAGGTACTAGTCCTGTTAGCCCCCAAAGTGTCCTGTGGTCAATCATAGGATTGTTCTTTTAGTTTAATAGTCCCTACAATATCATATTAGTCATGATCATATGGTTAATGGAAGGCACTCACCCATTCCCAGAGATGCCTTCCTGGAGCAAGGAGAGTAGCATGCTGCCTGGGAACCTAGGTGTCAAGGAAGGCAAGATAGAGTGAGGAAGGCTTTTCACTGGTCCCTTGGACTAACAACAGGTGGTTGAAAAGGCCAATGTGGTCTGGGGAGATTTGGAGCTGCCTTTGGGATTAAATTGGTATCATACTAAGTTGCCATCCACTCAGAGAGAGGCTGTGGCCTGTAAAGAGTGAAAGTATTGCTTGTGTGCTATGTCCAATGGCTATCTTTTCTCTGAAGGGACAGAGAAGAGGAGGACCAGAAGCATATACTAAGGAGATCCCCTGGTGCCTGGGGGCAGAGGGAGATGCACAAGTACAGCTATGGCTTGGAGACACCAGTACACCTGAGGCACCTGAACTGGAGCACAGAACAGCCAAGCCAGGAGGGCACTACCAAGCTGACTCGGCAGCCCAGTAAGAATGAGCCATCCACATGTCTGGTGCCCCATGGTTCCTGTGCGTCCTACCCTGGAAGCCAGGGCATGCTCAGTGCCAGCAACATAGCGTCTTTTAGAGATTCACTAGACCATCCCACTGGTGCCTACTGCAGTCAGATGAACAGACCCTTGCCGAATATCCACCAGGGCCAGGTGGATCCTTCCCCCTGCCATATCTCCCAGGGCAGTCTGGGATCTAGGATCCCTCTGCCCGGAATGCAGCGCTTCACAGCTAGGGGATTTTCTACAGAGGATGCAAAATTGCCCAGCCTGCCAGTGACCATAGGCACCCCATGCAACCCAGTATTGTCACTGGATGTGCCAATAAAGATGGAGAATGAATCTGGGTCCCAGGATATAGTTGAAGCTAGCACAACTAGCTGTGTGTGGCTGGGAACCAGCGACATGGCCAGAAGACATCTGGTTGGTTTTCCTGCCAGGATGCACCTGAAAACAGAGCCTGACTATAGGCAGCAGGCCTGCACCCCACACCTTGGTCATGGTATGCTGGGAACGAATCCCTACAGCAGAGATACTGTTGGATCCTGTAGGGAGCATGCTCCTCTTTACTCTGCACATTGTACCTGCCTGGATCCAGAGCCTCCTCATCACCTCTTCATGTGTAGCCACAGTGAGAGCCAGCATCCCTCATTGGACCAAGACTGCAGAGCTCCTATTGTTAAGCGTGAGCCTCTGGACTCACCATCATGGGCTGCTCCTGGTCAGGTGACTGTGCCCAGGATGTTCCCTAAGAGTGCCTCTATAACTGTGATCCCATCCAAAGGCTCTGATGGGATTTTCCTACCCTAGAGTTGCTCCTCTGCTGGAAATTCAGTCCTTGGATAATGGAACATGATCAGAGATTCTTATAGTGACCCTCTTTACAGAACTCAGTGGGTGAGGCTGAGATTCCCTGTGTGTAGCCTAGCAGTAGAGCATTCTGAATCACATAGAACATCAGAGGATTCTCATGCATAAACCTCAGTCTGTTCAAGTGGACAGCATTTCACTTTGAGAAATTAAAATGTTTAAGGAAGTAGCTAACAGTATTTTATGCTGGCCAAGCCTCAACTGATTGTCAAAGTGATGTGTTCCTGGTGTCCAAGCTTGCTACACCTCCTGCCTGTATGTAGCAGGAATTCAGAGGTTCTTAATCAGGAACTGAGGCTGTACTTTGCATAACGATAGTCATGGAAACACCATGGTGTTTTTGGTGGGTCGCTGAGTATGGTTTATGTGCCGGTGTCTCTGAGTACATCATATGGTAGAGGCCAGGAACCAGGGAAACAAAACACACAGAAAAGGAGGAAGCCATATTGATGAAGAGGCATTACCCTGGCTGCTGTCTACAGGGCTTCTGGTAAGAGCAACTGTTCTAGCCCAGGGACTTAGGGACAACAAGGCAGTCACTGTTTGTTTTGAACTGTAAAGACAATGCACTCTGATTGTAGGAAATGTGGGTATCCTGTATAAAGCAGAAAAGAAGAGCCACAAGGAACTGCTGGCAAAATGACTACAGCTTGGGGTGCAGTTGAGAGTGTTCCAAGGAAGGGCTTAGACTAGAAATCCTGCTCCATTAGCACAGGATCCACTAAACAGGTAAAAGCCTGTTGTGCTCTGCCTGTCTGTTTGGTTCAAAGTCTTTCTCAGGGATAAACATCCATCTCTGATGCTACTTCCCCTGAGGTCTTGGGAATGGCAGGAATGGCAGGAAAGGCCTTGTGGCTAATTCTCCTGAGTCGTCTCTTCAGCATAGATTTTCTTTCCTTTACCTATGGCTCCAGGGTGTCATTGCTCAGCCACTGGCCTAGTGAAAGGAGCTGTCTGGCCATGCCTATCACCTTATCAGAATCAAGTTGGGTGGGCAGGACTAGGTCTTCTGCCCAGTTTTTGAGCTGTTTGGCTCTCAAGAAGACTCACCATGGGACCAGGATACAACTGAAGATCTCCTAGAACTGAGAATACTCACTGTGAGAGCCCTGAGCCTTGTGCTCTCTCTGTCCTTAGCCCACAGAAGATTTTCAAAGGGCAAAATGGAAGTTGTGCTGCCATAGATGTAAGGCATGCTTATACCGCCACTCCAGCTTTCTTTCCCATTACCTAATGTCTGAAGCCAGGATGGTGTCTCAGCTCTTACCCCTGTGCCTAGCCTCCTGTCTCCCTCCTTTCTTCAAACTACACCAGTTTATACATTGCTTATGCATTTCTGCCAAGCATAGCATACCTTGTGGGTATTAATGAATAACAGCAGGTAGAATTTGAGTCTTCCTCAACACTTCCTGTTCTAAACACATGCCTAGCTCCTAAGGGCAGGACATGCTCATACCACTCAAGTGTCTTCCAATCTAATATTTCTCTCTGAAAGTACTTAGTTATGTTGCCGTTCTAAGTCATACTCATAATCCTATACACTTCCTATACAAGAAGCAGAGAACACAGTAGACTGTTATGTTTCAATATATACAATATTTACCAAGTGTTCTGGAGCCAGTGAAAAAAACCTAGGGAAAGGGACCATGAAGGTGGAATTCAGAGACAGTATTAGACAAAGTGGCATGAATTCCAGAACTTGAGATTGAAACAGAAGATGAGCAGTTCAAGCCTACATCAGACCTTCTCTCAAACAAAATAAAACAAAATACATTACTACATATTGCTATGTAATCAATAAGAGCTGTGTCCCCGGTGAAGTCCATATGTCCTCTGCCCAGGTACTCTGAACCTTTCAGATGTACCTCATCTGCGCCCCTGCTAGGATGACTTACCAAATGTGGAGTGTGGGCAGCTGTACGGGGACCTGGGCTTCCCTGCAGGTCAGGCTTTGTGGACACCGAGTTCTGCACTTGGATGTCATTTTAGCAGATTTTGTGTTTTGGGGGCAAGCTTGGATAGCTGGTGTCAATGCTGTCTAATGAAGATCAAATCTCCCAAACCTGAACTTTTGCTCAATCATCACAAATCTCCAGTCAGCTTGCACAGGAAGGGAAGAGAGGCGGTTCCTATTTTAGCATTTCACCATATACACTAACTACAAGTTCATGCTTTTTGTGATAGCTAGCTTTTGCCTATATGGGTAAAAAATATCAAAAATTAAATATAGTGAGAGATGGGCTGGGGAGGAATAAATACAAAGTGCCCTTATATTTGCAGATTCTACTGGGGGAAAGTCCTCAAGAACTTTAGGCATACACTACAGTGCAGCTGTCTGCTATTTTCTTGGTGCTCTGTTTTAACAGAGAATCCAAATGCATTTCTCATGTGGTGGTTTGTACTACATTTGCAAAACTTGTGTAAAATAAATCTCATATTTCCATGTATTTAGTGTGAGATTGTGTGCCTTTTCCTTCAGAGAGTGTTTTGGATTCACATTCTAGGATTGCAGAAGGGGATAATAAATGTAAAAGTAGAAAGGTGTGGAGTTAAGGGTTGGTATTGGGTCCTCCTCTGCTCTCACGGGGGTCAGGAACCTCATGTGCCCTAGGACACCCCAGAGGAAGGTATAGCAGAGGGATCTTTTCACTCAATGATATTTTTATTCTGCAACAGATACATTTTAACCTTTTATTCTTTATGGCTCATGTACTTTGTATTTTCACAACAGTCTCTGTGGCTTTTGACAAAACCTGGGAATTTGATGCTAATGTCACCACCCACAATTTTTTTCAGGCTTAATTGGCTATGATGAGAAAACTTCCTTCCCTTTGTTTCCTGTGTTTTAAATTTTCTCCTCTAATAGCTTCACCTCACCTAATCCTCTTACTTGCACTCATTTGAACATATTTGTACTTCCCACTCTGTTCTTAATTATGCATCAAGTCTCCCTTTTCCCACATTCTCTTCTGTCTGAAATCCTCTATGCTCTCTTCCTTGTCTCTGTTCTACTTGTTTGGAGGCTACAATTCTATCTCTTTGGTGCGTATTTAATAACATCTACTGTGTAGCTCATCAAGAAGTCTGGCCTCTGAGAACACGAACAAGTTCTGGCCACATCAAGACTCACTTCTATTAAGATTGAGGGGGCCCAAAGAGCCCTTCTGGATTTTCTTTGCCAAAGGCACCACTCTTCAGACTGAAAAGGGGGAATCTGTCCCAAGTGCAGTGTCCTGGGCAGCCTTCTCTACTTTAGGGCCTAGCATAGCCATGTAGCCTTCTAGCCAGGATAGATTGGTTCTGTTGTGTTTCTGGACCCACCCATTCACCAAAGAAGCTCTGAGGTGATCATCTGGGTTTCTAGAAGGAGTCTCCATCTGCTCTTCACCTACTTGGAACCCATGTCTTCTCCCTTGTGTGGGTGGGTGTAAAAATGGCTTTGGGGCCCCTCTCGCTACTTCAGGGCAGCAGAACCTTTAGTCACTGCTTCATTTTTCTTTCCCTACCTTGGCCCTGGATACTCCTGTGCCTACCTATGAACTTACCTGTACACTCAAAAGTATGATTAGCATATTCATCCAATGACCCCAAGTGTTTCTTTCCTAAGCTTTGTCACTCTGTGGCTTGCCAAAAACAAAAACTGAGATTCTTATTTTATTTATTCATTATTTATTTATTTAGTTAGTTAGTTGAAAGGAAACAAGCTGAGTCATTTACTGAAGCAGTTCACATCTAACTAGGCTAGTTAACTGAATTCGGTAGGGAGAACCATGACTAAACACTCCACTGCATAGTGGACAGCAGGAGATTAGGGTTGGATATAAGGTAACCAAGGAAAACCGCAGCTTTGTCTTGGTAGCTATGCCTCCTCACTTTGCAGTTCAACATTCATGAAGCTGAAATTCCTCCTGTTTTTTCATAAACTAAGGGGTCAGGGCACTTTCCCAGTTGCAACGCCTACACTAAGGAAGGGGCTACATCTTCAAAAGACTGACTTCATCATATAATTTGCATTGTGGTTATGACAGGTTACCTATATTGTTCTTTCATTTACTGAAGATGTACCCCATCATCCATTGGCTTGGGAGAGCCAGACTTTGTAGTGATGTTATGGGTAGGCACACAACGCAACAAATGTATGCAGAAAAGGTGAAAAAAGAAAAAACAAACAAACAAACAAACCTGTCAGGGCAGGGTTGTAATACCTGATGGGTGAGTGCAGGAACCTAAACCCCACCAAAATTTACTAAAAGTTCATACCAGTGTGGGAAAATCTCTCTATCTGCAGAGGTAGGAGAAGAAAGTTTCTGGCTGTTGTAGGTACCGGGGTGACCTGATGCTTCACTGCTTCCTTCAGCTGGAGTGATTCCACCAGCTGCTTTTTTGCTCGTGTTTTTGTTTTCCTTGCCGCTTCTACGTGCTACGCGAGCAGCAGCCCACTCTCTGTGGCACTGTCCTGAATACTTGAAATCTACTTGCTGTCAGAAACCTCTGGGAGATGAGGGCGAGGACAGCAAGAAGAAACAAATATACGAAATATAAGTAGTGGAATCTTGAACACAAGACACAGTAAACAGATGGCGAGGTGTGGAGAGACTAAGGTAGCTGAGGGGACGAACTGAGCAAGAGCAAACCTAAGAGGTGAATCCGGAGAGAAAGGGTGGGTGGGTACAATAGGTGCTACTTATAAAAAGAGGGTCGGGAGAGCGCCAAACGTCAGACGGCGGAGCCAGGCCTGAATCCGTAATCCCTGATCCTGAGTCTGTGTCACTAGGAGCACGACAAGTTCCCTAAGAATTTACAGAAAGATCGCTAGTACAGCGCCTTCCAGGTTACCCAGATCCCATCCTTCCGCCCAGACGCCGGAAACGGAAGTGACCGCGTTGCACACTTCCGGTCCGGCTCCGGGCGGCGGCAGCGGCGGTGCGGACGGTGAGGAAGCTCTGCTCTGACAGCCTTCGGTCACTGTGCGGTAGGCGGGGCGCTGGGTCTGTGGCACAGTGTACCCCTTAGTGGGTTTGTCCTTGGCGAGGGACAGCATCGGCCGACGTTTCTGGCGGGATGCGACACCCTCTGGTGCGGGTCCCTGGGCGGGTTTGGGTTTGTCCTTGGTGTGTGTCCCTCCCATCCCCTTGGTCTGGGCTGCTTCTACCCTCAGAGTTCCCTTTTGCTCCTGAGGCCGGAAATCTGACAGTCCTCAAGCTGCCCTTGGAAGCAGATCTGGTGGCGATCCCGTATTGTTTTTTTAGTTTTTGATTCTCCGTGTTCACGTTTATGAGTGGACTCTTTCTTGCAAAGCTTTTTTGGTTTTGGGTCAGCTTTCCTTTTGCATCTGGCTTGTAACACTGCCACTGGACTGCCTTTCACCTGTCAGCTGGAGTGGGTGACTCCATGCCAGAGGGATGGTTTGGTATTAAGTTTAATACCTAGTCCTGTAAATAGAATTATACAAGTTTTAATGCTGTTGGGAATGCTGACGATAACATGTCAAACTAAAGCAAAAGCAAAAAAAAAAAAAAAAAAAAAAAAAAAAAAAAAAAAAAAAAAAAAAAAAAAAAAAAGCCTGCAGTGAATCAGTCCTGTTAGAAGTGGTTGTGGAATCCTCTTTCTGTGGCCTGCTCAGATTTCCTGTTTGGGTACGTGTAATTTTATAGTCAGAAGATGAAGATGGTGTTTGCAGTGCTGTTCCACTTGAATGAAAAATGCAAAGAGAGAAATGCACAGGGAGAAGCTACATAACTGGAAATGTACAATGGATGTTAGTGGTTTTCTGACTACTTGGGAATAGAGTGAAAGATTCCAGAAGGTAGGTCTTTATCACATCTGTGGATGTTGAGTAGCTGAAGTCAAAGGGAACAGTGTGATTAATTCCCTCGTTTGCTGGATAGTCAGCAAATAGCCAGTGTAGGTCCATGACTAGGATAGTATTAGATATTAGACTGAAGGGTGATTGACCTGGTGCATCTGTGCTTCGGGGAAGCAAACTATTCAAGTAGGACAATAAAATACCTTTTGCTGTCTTACCTTTGTTTTTAGAAGTGTTAAAAAGTAAGAAGTGGTATCTTGGCCACCCAGAGTAGTGGTAAGGAAGTTATAAGACTCATGTTTGCTCACTGGGCTGCTGAAGTATATGTAATAGTTGCTGTCTTCCAGTGACTAACTACCCCATGGACATGGGCAGCACTAGGGTGAGCTCCAGAAATGAAAAGCTGATCTTTTATAGGGCTAAGAATTGTGTTAGAGCTACCTTTGACATAGTCTAAGTCCCTGTATAAATACTCTCTGTGTGACTGTCTTACGCCTGTGAGATATCCCTGCTTCTCTCTGTTAAGGTAAAATCTTGTTAAGGAGTTTATGACCCAAGTTCAACTTTCATTTCTAGTTTGCTAATTTAAATATCATAGAAATTCTCCATTAGTTGAATGGTGATCACATGACCTTTGCATGTGGCGTCATCACTTCATTTTAACATACCCTCTCCTTTGTGTATATAGTGTACCTGTGGTATGACATGTGCAAAGATTCTGCCTGCTTTTTGACTATGAAGGAGACAGACCTGGAGGCTGTTGCAACAGCAGTCCAAAGGGTTGCTGGGATGCTTCAGCGCCCAGACCAACTGGACAAAGTGGAGCAGTACCGCAGAAGGGAAGCTCGGAAGAAGGCCTCTGTAGAGGCCAGGCTAAAGGTAGGAGACCATAGAAATGATGGAATAGAGCCATTTGTCTTGGGTTTCTGTTCGCCACTACCCTGCTTGCTTACAACCCTATTGTATGGAAATATTTTCTCAACTGAGGTTGACTCAGTCTTGTGTCAAGTTGACATAAAGTTAGTCAACACAGTATAGTATATATTATATGTGTATGTGTGTGTATACATATACACTTAAATCTAGTTTCTGTATATGAAAACCTGGTATTTTTGTCTTTCTTCTTACTGTTTTTTCTAGTTCCTTTCATTTGGACTAGCAGTTCTCATCCCGTAGATCATGATCCCTTTGGGGTTCGAGCAACCCTTTCACAGGGGTCAGTCACCTAAGACCATCAGAAAACACACATTTACAGTAATGTTCATAATAATAACAAAAATAAAAAACATCCAGTTATGAAGTAGCAAGGAGCCGGATGGTGGTGGTGCACATCTTTAAATCCAGCACTTGGGAAGCAGAGGCATGTGAATCTCTGTAAGTTCAAGGCCATCCTGGTCTTCAGAGCAAGTTCCAGGACAGCTAAGGATGTATAAAGAGACCCTATCTAGAAAACCTACCTACCAACCAACCTACCAAACAAAATGAAGTAGCAACAAACATAATTCTATGGTTGGGGCCACTACAGCATGAGGGACATGTTAAAAGGCTGCAGCATTAGGAAGATTGAGAACTACTGCATTAGACTCTTCACACCTCATAATCCCCTTTAACTTTAATGGTGTGCTTTTCTCTCTCTCTCTCTCTCTCTCTCTCTCTCTTTCTCTCTCTCTCTGTATTTGTGTGTGTGTTTGTGTATGTGTGTCTGTGTACTTAAATCTAATTTCTTTAACTCTGAAAGAAGACATGCAATATTTGTTTTTCTGAGTCTGACTTATTTAATCAAAATGATCTCTAGTTTTTCTCCTTTCTTTTTTCTGCAAGTGACATAATTTCATCTTTCTTCACAGTTGAATAAAAGTATATTGTGTACTTTATCCATTCATCTGCTGATGGACTTGTAGGCCAGTTCTGTGTCTTGGCTTTTGTGACTAGTGCAGCAATAAGCACAGATGTGCTAGTAGCAGCTCTCTGGCTTGTGACTTAGACTCTTTTGGATATATACCAGGTGTGATATAGCTGGGTTCTATGGTAGTTTTATGTTTTGAAGATATCTCCATTCTGAGGTACATACTTGTGTACCATGTGCCTGTCTGGTGTCTGCAGAGCTCAGAAGAGGGCATTAGGTGCCCCAGGTACTGGGGTGGATGGTTGGGAGCCACCATGTGGGTGCTGGCAACTGAAGCCAGAACTATAAGGGCAGTAAGTGCTCTTGATCACCAAGCCATCTCTCCGCCTTCTAGCATGTTTTTTTATATGATAGCCATTATGATTGGAGTGAGAGAGAATATTAATGTACTTTTGTTTATTCAGCTATTCTTGCTTCTTTGAGTGATTGCTTTGTGTGCGTGTGATGTTTTTAGGTAAGATCTCACCATATACCTCTGGCTGGCTTTGTACTCTCTGTGTAGGCCAAATTGGCCTCAAATTCACAATAGTTCTTTTGCTTTACGGCTTGAGTGCAGACTTTACAGTTGTGTGTCACCACATACACTCAGTATACTTTTAACTGCATTTTCCTAAAGGATAATGTTGTTGAACATTTTTTCATGTATCTTATTTGCATTTCTTTAGTATGTTCAGTTTGTTAGCTTGTTAATGGAGATTTGGGGTGTGTGTGTGTGTGTCTGTGTTTACTTCTTTATGGATGGTAGGTTTTAATCTCCTGTTGGATATAGAGACTGCAAAAATCTGTTTTGTAGGCTGTCTTTTCACTGTTTTGATTGTAACATTTGCTGTTTAGAAGCCTTTTTACTTCTTGTCCTATTTGTCAGGTCTTAATGATTATTTCTTGAGCCTATTTGGCTTCTTTTTAAGGCATCTTGCCTATGCTTGTAGCTTACAATGTTTCTCTGTTTTGTTGTAGCATTTCAGGTCTTACATTAAGGTCTTTGATCCATTTTTTAATTGATTTTTGTGCAAAATGAGTGACAGGAATCTGGTTTTAGTCTTCTACATATGAGTACTGAGTTTTCCCAGCACTGTTTTAAAGAGAGCATCTTTTCCAATTATGGTTTTGATACCTTTACCAAAAACTAGATGGTTGTAGTTGTATTTCCTTTCTTTTCTGGATCTTCAGCCTGTTCCATTAGTTGGTGGGTCAGTTTTCATGTAAGCACTGTGCTGTTTTGACTTTATTTTGAAGTCCTGTGCTTCTATAACAATTTCAGGACGAAATTTTCTTATTTCATTGTTTTTACGTATCTCTTAGTTCTTTGAAAGTTTTTAGTGCACCTAAAAACTTTTTAGTTGTCTGCAATGTTATTTGATAATACTCATCTCTCCAACTCTTCTCAGATCCATTTCCATTTTTTTATCCAACCAACTTTGTGTCTTTCTAGAAAAAGAAAAACAACAAACTTCCTAAACTGGTTTGCTGCCCAGATGTTCTTAGATGTATGATCTTCTACTGGGGCAGTCTCTGGGTGGGCCATCCTTTCTTCTTAGCTCCAAACTTTGTCTCTGCAACTCCTTCCATGGATATTTTATTCCCTATTCTAGGGAGGAATGAAGTATTTATGCGTGGGTCTTCCTTCTTGATTTTCTTGTGTTTTGGGAGTTGTATCTTGGGTATTCTAGGTTTCTGGGCTAATATCCACTTATCAGTGAGTGCATATCAAGTGACTTTTGTGATTGAGTTACCTCACTCAGGATGATATCCTCCAGATACATCCATTTGCCCAAGAATTTCATAAATTCATTTTTTAAAATAGCTGAGTAGTACTCCATTATGTAAATGGAGTACCACATTTTCTGTATCCATTCCTCTGTTGAGAGACATCTGATAGGGGACTAATATCCAATATATACAAAGAGTTCAAGAAGCTGAATTCCAGAAATTATTATTTTTCATGTAAGCATTCAAAGCTATGAACTTTTTGAAAGATAGCCTTAGTTATATCCTGTAGGTTCTGATAAACTGTGCTTTTATTTCATTTACTAAGGATTTTTAAATTTCTACTCCTTTTTTTTTATAACATACTGATCATTCAAGATTATTTTATTTAGTCTCCCAATTAGTTTTATAGATTCTGTAGTTTTTCTTGCTGTTGTTTACTTATTTTATTCCATTGTGACCTAATAAGATATGAGAAATTATTTGAATTTTTTGTATTTGTTAAAACAAACTTACTGTATGGACTAAAATGTGATCTGTGTTGAAGAAAGTTCCATAGCTTGATGAGAAAAATGTATATTATTCAGATGTTGGCTTGAATACTCTATAGAATCAGGTGAGTATAACATGTTATTATGTGAAGCTATGAATGTAGCCCAACATAAAATACTAAGGTTATTTAAAACATGAAATTTTAAAAAATCCTATTGTGAAGTTGAGTGCAAACTTTGTAGGCAACAAATCATTTTGCAGGGTCAATAAGTTAGGCGTGCCTGTGTATAGATAAGCTTTTAAGTCCATTTGTTCTGTGGTATAATTTAACAATGAAATTTCTTTATTGATTTTTAGTCAAAATGACCTATTAATAACAGTGGGTTTGTTTTTTTTTTTTATCAGTATCAGGACCTGTCTGCCCCTTTATATCCAGTAGTATTTTATAAAATCATGAGACCCATTTTGGTACATATATATTTGCAATTGTTGTATCTTTTTGATGGATTGTTTCTTAATATGTATCCGTCTTTATGTCTTATGAAAAGTTTTGGTTTTAAAACTACTTTATCAGATCTCAGAATAATGGCGTAATTTCTGTTGAAGTCTGTTTTATCCTATTTCAATAAAGCTAAGGACTTTCTTTTCAGGTTTTATTTGTTCCAAAGTAAATCAACTTCTGTCTGACATTCTCAGTCTATGAATATCATTGTCTGTGAGGTGTGATTCTTGGAGATAATAGATACTTGGATCTTGGTTTGTTTATTTGTTTTTCCAGTCCATTCTGTTAGTTTGTATCTTTTAATTGAATGAAGATCATTTTTTTATTTAGTTATTGAGAGCAGTTTGCTGGTTACTGTAATTTTGTTGGTTATTTTTCTAGTCACTTGGACTGTTTGGTCTTTGTTTTCTCCCCATCCAGGTAGGATTTGCTGGTTTACTGAGCTGGATATGATAGAATCTTTGTTCTTCTTTGTTAATGTATTCCTTTTGAAATTTATTCTTTTCTATAATCTCCTGAATGAAACTACCTTTTTCTCTGCTTTCTGCTTATTAATCTTTTTAAGTATTACTTAAGCTTTAAAATATAACATTATTCTGTTCCCAGACAGTATTGAAAAAAAAGTTACTGTATGAATCCATTAAATTATTCTCTTATCTTTTTCCCCCTAAAATTGGGTAGTTTCTGTTCCCTTTAAATGGTTCTTTCTGAACTTGATCCTCCCTGGAAAAATGTATTCCTCTTGAAATCATGTATGGCTGTCATTGGCTCTGCTTACTTGCATGGTGTCTCCTTTAGGCTGCAATCCAGTCTCAACTAGATGGGGTACGCACAGGCCTAAGCCAGCTCCACAATGCATTGAATGATGTCAAGGATATCCAGCAGTCACTGGCTGATGTCAGCAAGGACTGGAGGCAAAGCATCAACACCATTGAAAGTCTCAAAGATGTAAAAGATGCGGTGGTGCAGCATAGCCAGCTGGCTGCAGCTGTGGAGAACCTCAAGAACATATTCTCTGGTGAGTGGCAGATAGGAGAGGAGAATTGGGGGAGGATTTGGGTGGCTCTAGAACACTCATGACTGTATCTTCCCATACACATACTTGATTTTCCTTCAAACACTGGGAGCTCTGTGAGATGAATAGAGGCAGACCAGTGTTTCTTTGCTATATACTTTTTAGGCCTTTTCTTGAGTACACAGTAAGCTTGATTCTGCCTGCTCACATGACTTCTCTGAGCATGAATGAGAAGGATCAGTTGAGCAGATGTAAATAAGGACCAGTGGAGAACATACGGATCTGTGTCTGGATGATGCTCAGACGTACTCTGCAGAGCGATTGGTTTTAGCTGTGGATGCGTGACCAGGAGTCTACTGAACAAGAGTAGAAGTAGAAGTACATGTTTTTTAGAGGGGCAGCTCCCTGGGCAGGATGGGAGGCAGGCCCTGACGTAGAGATCTGGGAGAAGAGCAGTTCTTAAGCTAGGACAAGTAAGTGCATAGGCCAGGAACAGGTGAGACGGGAGCCAGGTGGGCAGGAACAGGTGAGACGGGAGCCAGGTGGGCAGGAACAGGTGAGACGGGAGCCAGGTGGGCAGAACACAGCAGGTCAGGAGTCTCTCAGTGTGACAGCCAGAGCTTCGAGGATCCTGGAAAAGAGGCAGAGGGCTGACGGACTGGCCAGAGTTGACTCTTTGGTACTGTGTTATGGGATGCAGAATGTTCCACAGCTCACTCAAGAACAGTGTCAGCTGTCTCCAGTTATGAACTTTTCAGTGTCTAGAAAACCTCAAGAAACACTGGAGCTAGTTCTCTGAATGTTTGGCCAATTCATTAGTGATACAACTGGGATAGGGATTTTCTTTAAAGAGAGATCTGTTCAGATTATTCCTACTTTTATATTTTAATTAGAAATTTTTCTCTTAGACCATTTGAGCTAAGGGTTTGCCAGTTTTCTTAATCTTTTCAAAGGATCAGTTTATCTCTATTGGTTTTTATATTCTCTATTGTTTATCTGTATTCTAATCTCTATTATTTCCTTCCTTTTAGCTTTGAATTTACTTACTCTTTTTTTTTTTAAAGATTCATTTATTTTATGTGTGTGAGTATTTGCCTACATGGATGTATGTGTACCACATTCATGCCTAGGACCTGCAGAAGTCAGAAAAGGGCATTAGAGTCCCTGTAACTGGCATTGTAGGTAGTTGTGAGCCTCTGTGTGGGTGTTAGGAACTGAATTGGGTTCTCTGTAAGAACAACAAGGACTCTTAGACACTGAACTGTCTCTTTAACCCATCTCCTTTTTTCAGCTCCTTAAATTGTAAAGTTGGATTGTTAGTTTGAGAACTTTCTTCTTCTTTTCAATTTTATTTTATTTTATTTTATTAATTATTTTATTTATTTACATTTCAAATGTTGTCCCCTTTCCTGGTTCTCCCTCCACAAGCCCCCACTCTATCCTCTCTCCCTTACCCACCCATCTACTCTCACCTTACCCCTCTAGTATCCTCCTTCTCTAGGGCGTCAGTACTTCACAGGACCAAGTGCATCCCCTCCACTGAGGCCAGACTATGTTACATATGTAGTGGGGTGTCATGGACCAGCCCATGGATGCTCTTTGGTTAGTGGCTTAGTCTTTGGGAGCTCTGAAGAGTCTGGGTCCTGGGAACCTCTCACATCCCTGGTGTCTGGGACTTTCTAGAGGTTTCCCCTGTCTCTCACCCCACACTGCTGCATATTTCTATTCATTCTCCAGGCCCTCTGGCCTTCTCTCCTGTTTCCCTACCCCATACCTGATCCTGCCACTCTTTTTCCCCTCCCCCTCTCCTCTCCCATCCAGGTCCCTCCCTCCCTCTGCTTCCCATGATTATTTTGTTCCCTATTCTAAGTGGGGTTGAAGCAGACACACTTGGGCCTTCCTTCTTGTTAAGTTTCATATTGTCTGTGAGTTCTATCATGGGTATTCTGAACTTTTTGGCTAATACTGTTTATCAGTGAGTACATACCATGTGTGTCTTTTTGGGTCTGGGTTACCTCACTCAGGATATTTTCAGTTCCATCCATTTGCCTGCAAAATTTATGATTCCCTCATTTTTTTAATAGCTGAGTAATATTCCATTGTGTAAATGAACCACATTTTCTGTATCCATTCTTCTGTTGAGGGACATCTGGGTTGTTTTCAGATTCTGGCTATAATATATAAGGCTGCTATGAACATAGTGGAGCACATGTCCTTGTGATGTGCTGGAACATCTTTTGGGTATATGTCCAGAAGTGGCATATAGCTGGGTCTTGAGGTAGTACTATTCTCAGTTTTCTGAGAAACTGCCAAATTGGTTTCCAGAGTGGTTGTACAAGTTTGCACTTCCACCAGCAATGGAGGAATGGTCCACTTGCTACACATCCTCTCCAGAAAAACCTTGAGGTTTTGATTAAGGTCAAAATGGCTAAAGCCATTCTGATTGGGTGTAAGGTGGAATTGCAGAGTCATTTTGATTAGCATTTCCCTGATGACTAAGGATGTTGAATATTTCTTTAAGTGTTTCTTGGCCATTAGAGATTTCTCTGTTTAGCTCTGTACCCCATTTTTATTTGGGTTATTTGGGTTGTTGGTGTCTAACTTCTTGAGCTCTTTATATATTTTGGATATTAGTCCTCTGTCAGATTGTCATTTTGTCTTATGGACCATATCCTTTGCCTTACAGAAGCTTTCTAGTTTCATGAGGTCCCATTTACTAATTGTTGATCTTAGTGCCTAAGCTATGGGTGTTCTGTTCAGAAATTTGGTTTTGTCATAGAATATCTTGGTATCCCCATCTATGGAGATTGAAAGTTTTGCTGGGTATAGTAGTCTGGACTGACATCTGTGGTGTCTTAGGGTTTGCAAGACAGCTGCACGAGCCCTTCTGGCTTTTAAAGTCTCTTTTGAGAAGTCAGGTGTAATTCTGATAGCTCCACCTTTTTAAGTTACTTGGCCTTATTCCCTAGCAGCTTTTAATATTCTTTCATTTTTCTGTACATTTAGTGTTCTGATTGTTATGTGGTGGGAAGATTTTCTCTTTTGGTCCACTTTGTTTGGTGTCTGTAAGCTTCTTGTATGTTTATAGGCATGTCTTTCTTTAGGTTGGGGAACTTTTTTGTATGATTTTGTTGAAGATCTTTTCTGGGCCTTTGAGTTGGGAATCTTTTCCTTCTATTCCTATTATTCTTAAGTTTAGTCTTTTCATAATGTTCCAAATTTCCTGAGTGTTTTGTGTTAGAAACGTTTTAGCTTTAGCATTTTCTTCTAAATGTATCAATTTCTTCTGTTGTATTTTCTACTCCTGAGATTCGTACTTCCATCTCTTGTATTCTGTTGATGATACTTGTATCTCTATTTCCTGTTCTCTTTACTAGGTTTTCCATCTCCAGCATCCTCTCAGATTGTGTTTTCTTTATTGCTTTTATTTTCATCTTTAGGTTTTGAACTGTTTTATTTCTTTCACTTGTTTGATTGTATTTTCCTTGTTTCTTTCATTTCCTCTTTAAAGACCTCTGTCATCTTCATAAGATTAGATTTAAGGGTATTTTCTTTCAATTCAGATATGGTGGAATCTTTGCTGTAGTGGGATAGCTGGAGTCTGGTGGTGCCATGTTGTCCAGGCTTTTGTTGATTATGTTCTTACGCTGGCCTTTAGCCATCTGGTTTTCCATGAACAGAAATAACTCAGAGAGTAATATCAACAAAGCCCACCAAAGCATGGATGCCAGCTCACACAAGCTGGAATCTCAGAGCACACTGCACAGTCTTAAGGCAGCGCAACAGGTTAAGGAGTGTCCTTCCAGGTGGCTCAACTAGTCTTTGTTTCTTTCAGGGACCCTGCTGGTCTTTGTTCCTTCTAGGTAATTCAGCAGGTCTCCTTCCATGTAGCTGGGCTTGACTGAGAGTCCCTGTGTTTTACTGTATTGCATAGATCCTCGGTTTCTTCACATACCTGCTTATTTTGTCCTCACTGAGAGGAGGTACTGGTCTCCAGTGCAGTGATCCTTACAGAGCCGCCTCTCCTTTTTTTTTTGTTTGTTTGTTTGTTTTTTGAGACAGGGTTTCTCTGTATAGCCCTGGCTGTCCTGGAACTCACTTTGTAGACCAGGCTGGCCTCAAACTCAGAAATCTGTAAAACTTCTTCCCATCCCTCTTCACTTTCTTCTTTATACTTTGTATATGTCCAAAAATGAACTAATAACTCTATTAGTTTTTCATATCATATAGAAAACAAAAAAATTGGGTTAAATACTTGGTCTTGTATTTACTTTTATTGAGATTTTTCCTACTTTGTTTTTGTTTGAGTTTTATTTATTTGTGTTGAGTTTTTAAGATGGTCTCATGTAACTCAAGCTGGTTATGAACTTGTTATATAGCTAAATATGACTTGAGTTTTTGATTCTCCTTCCTCTACCCAACAAGTGCTGGAATTACAGGTGCATGTCACTATTCCCGGCTGAAGTTTCTTTACAACTCCCAGTTACTGTCATTTCACAAGTTACTATCTAATGTCTTTTTTCCCCACAGAATTCCCTCTAGTGTGTCCTACAAACAAGTCTAATCATAAAGGTTTTTCATCTTTCTCTTATTTTGGCATCCTAATTTCTCTTTCACTTTTGAATGATAGTTTTGCTGGATAAAAGATTCTCGGTAAAAGCAGGTCTTGGTGACTCACGATTCTAGTTCCAGCATGTGAAGGCTGAGGTAGGAAGGTTATTGCATGCTTGAGTTCAGTGTGGGCCACAGATTGAGACCCTCTCAAAGGATGAGAAAAAAGAAAGAAAAAAGGAGAAAAGCCATTGCTAGTTGGTAGTAGGTTTTTGTTTTTAGTACTTTCAGTGTATCTAAAAATATGTTTTAATACTAAATACTTAAATATTTAGTGCCAGATACATCTGGTGTCTAAAATTTCTGATGAGAAATTTACTAGTGACACTATTTAGGGTACCTTTTCTTCTCTTACTGCTGTCACAGCTTCATGACTTAGTATGGGTCCCTTGACTGGCAGGCCATTACCTTGCTTGCCAAGGCATTTACATTCATGTCATCTGTCAAACTTTGGAGCTTCCAGCCATTCATTCTTCTGTTTACTTCCTTTGAAGTTACTACAGTATATATGCTGGTCTGCCTTACAAGTTCATGAGATCTTCTGGACTCTGTCTACTTTCTTTAGCCTTTTTCTTTCTGTTCCTGCTAATTGCCATTATTCTCTCTTAACATTTTCTGGTTCCATCTCCTGTCTGCTCAAATTCCCCTTGCACTCACTTTAGATAAACGGTTGTTTTAATGTTTATGTCTAAGCAGGCCTACTGATTTATTTTTTGAGTATTTATTGAATGGGGTATGTTTGTAGTGTTCTTTGTGGTTTTGCTTTAGGCATTTGATTCTAACATGCTAAGCCTGGACCCTGGAATCTGCCTAAGCATATATACATAGTGATTTTTCTGACACATCATATGTATATACACACATGTACACACACACACACACACACGGGTGCTTTTGAATGTCCTTATCTATTGGACTTCCAAAGGGATAGAAAGAAAATTAGAGAAAGGAAAGTAACCATTCTCTTTATTTCCTGGAATTCACATTAGCAATAGTGGCTATAAAACAGTTAGAAGCAGCAGTCAATAATCAGAACACAAATCACCATACTTGAAAGCATGGTTTTTTTCTGAAGCCTACTTTAGCTCTGGAAAGAAGGCATTCAGTGCCTTAGAAAAAGCACATGTAGCTGAAGGAAAAATAATAACTCAATTTCCATCAGGCCTTTTATGGCTAGGTTTATGAAGATTTCTAGCCTTTCATAGACTCCATAGTTCAAAACCATTAGGGTTTGTCAGGGCTTCTGTCCAGGTGGGAAGATGGGTGCCAGGTGCCTCTTGCTTTACCTGCTGTCATCTGTATGTGTTTTCACCAGATCACCTTGTACCTTTTTCTAGTGCCTGAGATTGTGAGGGAGACCCAGGATCTCATCGAGCAAGGGGCCCTCCTGCAAGCTCACCGGAAGCTAATGGATCTGGAGTGCTCTCGGGATGGGCTAATGTGTGAGCAGTACCGCATGGACAGTGGGAACAAGCGGGACATGACCCTCATTAATGGCTACTTTGGTAGTACACAGGGACTCTCTGATGAGCTGGCTAAGCAGCTGTGGATGGTTCTGCAAAGATCACTGGTCACTGTCCGCCGGGATCCTACCTTGCTGGTCTCCGTAGTCAGAATCATTGAAAGGGAAGAAAAAATCGACAGGCGAATACTTGATCGAAAAAAGCAAACTGGGTTTGTTCCCCCTGGAAGGCCCAAAAACTGGAAAGAAAAAATGTTTGCCATCTTGGACAGAACTGTGACAACTAGAATCGAAGGTACACAGGCAGACACCAGAGAATCTGACAAGATGTGGCTTGTGCGCCACCTGGAGATCATTAGGAAGTATGTCCTGGATGATCTCATTGTTGCCAAGAACCTGATGGTCCAGTGCTTCCCTCCTCACTATGAGATCTTTAAGAACCTCCTGAGCATGTACCACCAGGCCTTGAGCACTCGGATGCAGGACCTTGCGTCAGAAGACCTTGAGGCCAACGAGATTGTGAGCCTCTTGACGTGGGTCCTAAATACCTATACCAGGTAGAATTTCTTTTATGCCTATGTGTCTTTTCATCTAGAAACTTCTTTTCTTCTGCTTTTGCACACTGATCAACAGTTAACAAAGAGTCTCATCCATTTTGAACCCATGTCTTTTTCTGGCTTGTGAAGGTCTTTCTGTTCTGCCTGTCGGTGACTTATCCTTGAGGATGAACTAGCCTGTCATGTTAGCACAGTATTTCTCCATGGTCTTTCCCATCTCCCTTGAGCACTCAGTTGTGCACCATGGTGTTGATTATTTTCTGTGCTCACTGTGTGCATTCTTGCTTCTTCACAGTGATTTCCCGAGACAAGTATAGTCTTGGAATGTTTTGTAGGTTGGGAGCATATAGCCCTAGGAAATTCAGTGACTTTTTCAGAGTCACCAGGTTGGTAAAGAGATCACAGTCTTTGTTTTCCTTACCAGTATACTGTAACAGTTAATTATTCAAATACAAACAGTTATATACCAACTTAGTAGCCCATAACTGTAGTTCCTGAACTCAAGAGACTGAATAGAAAGATGGTTTCAGCACAGCCTGAACAGAATAGTAGGACCTATCTCAAAAATAGATAGCAATGAGAATATATAGAAAAATATGTAAACTATATAGAAAAATCAATTACTCCTTTTGTATTGTAGCTTGAGACTATTGTTTTATGTGAAGGAACTGAGCTACTTTATGCATGAAGTAGTTAAAGGTGGACTTTGAAAGAAATATCAGTGGAAGGCTATTGTGAGAAGCTTTAACATTAGGTAATTAAAATGGTTATTAATTTTAACTTTAATTTTATGGATAGAAAACAGTGCTGTGCCCTTCTTGTTACCATGGAAAAAGAAAGTATGCTTTTAACAGTGAGGTTTATTTTGTGTATGTGTGGTTTTAACTTTTTAGTAGAGTGTTTCTGTACCTTAATTCAGAGAACTATAAACAGAATGAAATTATTAGGCATGGATGATGATCATTATTTAGTAATTTTTTTAAAAACATGTATTTTATTACTCTTAATTATATGGAGATATGTATGTGCCTACATATGGTTATGTATACATGAATGCAAGTGCCTTCAGATGCCAGAAGTAGGTTCTCTGAAAATGGGATTATAAATGTCTGTGAGCTGTCTGACATGGGTGCTGAGAAATAAACTCAGGTCCTCACAAGAACAGCAAGTGCTCTTAACCACTGAGCCATCTCTCCAGCCCCATTATTTTGTAGTGTTTATATGTATAGGCCTAGACTTTATGCCTTTACCACTTTATGAGGTCCAAATAATCTCCATTATTCCATTCTGTGGCCTTTCATATTGTATAGCGTAGACCATAGTATGTCATGTGTCCTAGACTTTTGAGAACCCAGTTGAATACACGAGACAGGTAGCTGAGGTACAGAGGGAATATTTTTACTTTTCATAGCTAGTGACATGTGAGCAAGATTCAAAGCTGGAGACTGACTGGCTCCTTACCCAGTTCTGTATACGGGACTATGATGTGTGTTTATGGAACTTGCACAGCTCTCTGGCTCAGTTGTCTTTCTCTTGAGCCATGCTGAAAATGTCTTTGTACTTAAGAATTCTCTTCACATTGATTGTATATGCTTTATTACACTGGACAGTGGAGAATTTGAGCCATTTTTCCTTTGTAAACACAGAACATTGGGGTTTTGGTGCCAGATAACCAAGATTAAACAAGTAGTCTTTTAATATGTGCAGGTTTTCATGAAGTTCTTTTTCACTCAGAAAGAATGCTATTCTAAATATATACTTGAATATGACTCATATTGGTGCTTTGAGTGATGAGTCCTAGACTTTTGTGAACCCAGTTGCATGCACAAATATATTTTCTATGAAACTTAGCATTTGTTTCCCTGCCTTGTGCACAATAAAATGAGTGTTATCTTTCTTTCCTTGTAAATATGTTTCCTTTGGTAACGTTTATTTCTTGCCTTAGTCTCACCCTCCTATAGGGATTAGTGACTTTTATGACAGTGCTTACTGTTCCAAATAACAACTTGCCCATTATCTTCTTACTTAATGAAGTGTGACAATTTGACAATTTCTGTTTGCGTGGTCCTGGTCTCAATTATAGAGACACAGTGAGTTCAGACAGACAGACATTTGTGGACTATTTCCTGCATTTGAATGCAAGCTCCCTGTGCATCTGGCACACTGTGAAGAAGCCCTATTGAAATTACATAAGTGTCTGTGTAGCCTGAATGGTGACATCATAGAGTGGCCCCCAAATCCTTGACCTTTCATTCTGTGCTTTCTATACATGGTCTTCTTGATTTTGTGGAGTTGTAGAAGTGTCAGCATTGAGATCTCTAGGATAATGCAGTTACATGTCTAGCCAAACAGGTAGATTCACTTGAGATTATTGTCTGAGAGTGCTAATGCGGTTTGTCATTTACACGTGTTTTTCACTGCAGTACAGAGATGATGGGGAATGTGGAACTAGCCCCAGAAGTGGATGTTAGTGCCCTGGAGCCTCTCCTCTCTCCAAACATCGTCTCCGAGCTGCTTGACACATACATGTCAACACTCACGGTGAGTAGAATTAGGTTGCAGGCCCAGAAAGTGCTGTGGTGGTGGTCTGTCTGTAATGTGGTGAGACATCTGAGCTAACTCTCAATAGACTAGCTGTTCCTCAAATGGTCTGGGCATGTCCATTTTCTGTAAAAGAAGGGATACCTGACTCTGGCCTGGGTCTGGAGCTCATTTGAATGTATTTCACAGATATGTGAGTCTTTTCTGCTGGAGGACCCAACCTGTGCCACCTATCTGGCTAGCAAGACCTTATGTCTAAGGGAGCATGAGCCACCTTAGCAGTGTGTTCCAGAGTAAGGTGGCAATTTGGGGACAAAGGGGCCAGTCTTACATCATCCTCATAACCATTAAACAGTCTCAGTAAGATGGAAGAGACAGCAAGATGGAATCTAAACCACTACTGAGAGTCCCTGGGTTCTGCAGAGCTGTGTTCTGCTGTGGCCTGAGATGACTGGGCTTCCAAGTCTATTCTCTAATGTCCTGGGCCTAACCATCAGATGCTGGACATCTGGTTTTGTCCTTCAGCATAGTTTTTATCAATAGTCCTCTTGATTCTTTCTCTTTTTATCTATAGTGTTTTGTTGGTCCTCATACGAGAAGACAGGCATGAGCATTGCACACCAGTGAGCTGCATATAAAGTGTCTGCTCTAGCAGGTTCTATGTTTGGAAGCAAGGATTGCTGTGAAAATCTGTATCTGGTCTGTGCAGCTACAAGTGCTGCAGGGAGAATGTTGGATATAACTCAGAGCCTGTTCTTTCCTTTCCCATAATACCAAACTCATAGTCCAACATCATTGCCTGGCTTCGGAAAGCACTGGAAACAGACAAGAAAGACTGGAGCAAAGAGACAGAGCCAGAAGCAGACCAGGATGGCTACTATCAGACTACACTTCCTGCCATTGTATTCCAGGTATAAGCGCTAGATTTAAAGGTCCCAGATCCCATGTGGTTAATAGGATCTGTCGGTTTCATAGAGAGCAAATACCTTAGACTTTACACTGTAGATGTCAAGTCCATGCTTCCCCTGATATCCCTGTCTCTGCTTTCTGGAGCTAAAGAAACTGAGGCTCAGCATTACACTCACCAAGCAGTGTTACCCAGGACCACTTGAGATCTTCCAGAAGATCTTTTGTGTCTGAACTGGAAGTTAATTATATGGTTGTACCTGGCGCTCCTAGTCTGTGCTCTGTTACGTTCCATGTCGGTGAGTGGTCAAGTCTTGGCTTCCGAATGCCACATCATTGAGTTTAATCTTGCACATAAGTGCACACAACCATCCTCATGGCCCCACCTCTTTGTCAGCCCTGTTGTCATATTTTATCACCTCATGGTTATAATGAAAAAGTAAATATTTCTCTGTGGAAGAACTCAGGCTGAAGGTAACTAGAAAATTGTGTGATGGGCTTTTTGTCCTCTGGAGAAATTGTTTAACTTCATTATTTTTCAGGTAGTTTTATTGTTCTCTTTGAATTTGGACTAGTCCAACTTCCAGATAATTTTTTTTATTAATTATATACTTTCTTTTTTGAGATTATAATATAATTACATAATTTCCTCCTTCCCTTTTCTCCTTCCAGACTATTTCATATACCCTTCCTTACTCTTTCAAATTCATGGCTTCTTTTTTATTAATTGCTGTGTATGGCTATATATATCTGTTTAATGTCATGAATACAACCTGCTCAGTCTGTATAATGTTACTTGTATGTATGTTTTCATATTGAATAACCAATTGGTGTCTTCTTCCCTAGGAAGACTATTTCTCTCACTCTTAGCATTCTAGTTCTTTGCCCCTAAGTCTTTGCCTTTCTCTCATCCAAGTTAGCGTGTCTATTGGTACTGTCCTCGTTCAGGGCATGTTTTGGCAGCCATATTAGTGAGACTTCACTGGTACAGTTTCTGACTTTTCTAAGAGAGACAGTCTCACAGCAAACTTCCTGGTTTTTTGACTCTTGCAGTCTTAACTCCCTCTCTTCCACAGTGATCCCTGAGCCTTAGGTGCAGGAGTTGTGCTGTAGATTTATAAGTTGGGACTAGGCTCCACAACTCTGTGTATTGATTAGTTATTGTTTTCTGTAATGGTCTCCATCTCTTGCAAGGAGAAGTTTTCTTGAAGAAGGGCGAGGCCTACACTTATCTGTATGTCTTAGTCAGTATTCTCTTTTGCTAGGTAAGGACACCATGATGAAAGCAGCTCTTATTACGGAAAGCATTTAATTGAGGACTTGCTTACAGCTCAGCAGTTTAGTCCATTAGCATGGTGGGAACTTGGCAGCATGTACGGTGCTGGCACAGTAGCTGAGAGCTTTACATCCTGATTCACAGGCAGGCATGCAGGCAGAGACATAGATATAGAGACAGAGCAGAGCTGTTGGTTACTACTGATGTATGAATGCCAGCCACTACTGCATCTGTACCCTTCAAAGGCTTCTAGATCAAAGGCTATCTAGATCTGTTGAGATAAGCATGTGATTTTTATCTTTAAATCCATTTATGTGTTTTCTTAAATTTATTAACTTGTATACGTTGAACTATCCCCTGCATTTCAGAGATAAATCTAACTTGTTCATCTTTTTGCTGTATCTATATTCTCTGTAAATATTGTATTGAGCAGTTTGAATCTATATTCATCAGACATACTAGGCTTTAGGATTTTTTTGTTGTTGTTATCATTACCTGTTTTTGGTCTTAGAGTGATACTAGCTTGATAGAAGACCCCCCCCCCCATTCCCTTCCACCTCCCTCCCTTACCCCTCTCTCTCTCCCTTCCTTTTCCCTCCCCTCCCTACCCCTTCTCCCCTCCCCTACCTACCCCTTCTCCCCTCCCTTCCCCCTCCTTCCCCCACTCAAATTTTGTTTTGCTTTTTAATTTTATTTGTAATTCATTTTTTACATTCCACATTCCATTCTTCACCCCTCCCCATTCACCCTTTGACTGCTCCCCACCCCACACCTCCTCCCCACCCCACCCCATCTCCAAGTGGATGCCCCCACTTGACTTCTAAACTCTCTGGGGCCTCCAGTTTCTTGAGGGTTTGGTGCTTCATCTCTGAATGAACACAGACCTGGAAGTCCTCTACTATATGTGTGTTAGGGGCTTCATATCAGCTGGTGTATGCTGTCTTTTTGGTGGTGCAGTGTTTGAAAGATCTTGGGGGTCCAGATAAACCAAGACCCTTGGTCCTCCTACAGAATCGCCCTTCTCCTCAGCTTCTTCCAGCTTTTCCCCAACTCAACAACAGGGTCAGCTGCTTCTGTCCATTGATTGGGTGTAAATAACTGCATTGGACTCTTTCAGCTGCTTGGGTCCCTAGGAGGGCAGTCATGATAGATCTCACCCCCCCCCTTTTTTTCAATTTTTATTAGATATTTTCTTCATTTACATTTTAAATGTTATCCTGAAAGTCCCCTAAGCCCTCCTCTATCCCCCGCCCTACTCCCCTACCCACCCACTCCCACATCTTGGCCCTGGCGTTCCCCTGTACTGGGGCATACAAAGTTTGCATGCCAAGGGGCCTCTCTTCCCAATGATGGCCAATTAGGCCATCTTCTGCTACATATGCAGCTAGAGACATGAGCTCTGGGGGTACTAGTTAGTTCATATTGATCTTCCACCTATAGGGTTGGAGACCCCTTCAACTCCTTGGGTACTTTCTCTAGCTCCTCCCTTGGGAATCCTGTGTTCCATCTAATAGCTAACTGTGAGCATCTACTTCTGTGTTTGTCAGGCACTGGTATAGCCTCACATGAGACAGCTATATCAGGGCCCTTTCAGCAATATCTTGTTGGAGTATGCAATAGTGTCTGCGTTTGGTGGCTGATTATGGGATGGATCCCCGGCTGCAGCAGTCACTGGTTAGTCCATCCTTTTGTTTCACCTCCACACTTGATCTCTGTAACTCCTTCAATGTGTACTTTGTTCCTAATTCTGGGAAGGGGCAAAGTGTCCGCACTTTGATCTTCATTCTTCTTAAGTTTCATGTGTTTAGCAAATTGTATCTTGGGTAATCTAGGTTTCTGGGCTAATATCCACTTATCAGTGAGTACATGTTATGTGAGTTCTTTTGTGATTGGGTTACCTCACTCAGGATGATACCCTTCAGATCCATCCATTTGCCTAGGAATTTCATAAATTCATTGTTTTTAATAGCTGTGTAGTACTCCATTGTGTAAATGTACCATAATTTCTGTATCCATTCCTCTGTTGAGGGACACCTGGGTTCTTTCCAGCTCTGGCTATTATAAATAAGGCTGCTATGAACATAGTGGAGCATGTGTCCTTATTACCAGTTGGAACATCTTCTGGATATATGCCCATAAGAGGTATTGCAGGATCCTCTGGAAGTACTATGTCCAATTTTCTGAGGAACCGCCAGACTGATTTCCAGAGTGGTTGGACAAGCTTGCAATCCCACCAACAATGGAGTAGTGTTCTTCTTTCTCCACATCCATGCCACCATCTGCTGTCACCTGAATTTTTGATCTTAGCCATTCTGACTGGTGTGAGGTGGAATCTCAGGGTTGTTTTGATTTGCATTTCCCTGATGATTAAGGATGTTGAACATTTTTTCAGGTGCTCCTCAGACATTTCAGTATTCCTCAGTTGAGAATTCTTTGTTTAGCTCTGTGCCCCATTTTTAATGGGGTTATTTGATTTTCTAGTGTCTACCTTCTTGAGTTCTTTATATACATTGGATATTAGTCCCCTATCTGATTTAGGATTGGTAAAGATCCTTTCCCATTCTGTTGGTGGCCTTTTTGTCTTATTGACAGTATCTTTTGCCTTACAGAAGCTTTGCAGCTTTATGAGGTCCCATTTGTCAATTCTTGATCTTACAGCACAAGCCATTGCTGTTGTATTCAGGAATTTTTCCCCAGTGCCCATATCTTCGATTTTTTGTGAGCATTCTATAGCCTCAGTAATATTGTCAGGCCCTGGGACCTCCCCTTGAGCTGGGAGCCTGTCATTGGACCTTCTCCCCAGGCTCCTCTCCATTTCCAGCCCTGTAATTCTATCAGACAGAAACAATTATGGGTCAGAAGTTTGACTGTGGGATGGCAACCACACAAATGTCCTGTCTTCCCACTGTCTTCCCTCCCCGCCCCTTCAAATTTTTAAAGAATGATTGGATGTAGAGCTTTGTTGAAAGTCTGATATAATTTGTCTGTGAATTCATCTGATCTTAGACTTTTTATTATTATTTTAATTTTCTCATTTAGTATGAGTTGTTGAACTCTTCTTGGTTTAATTTTGATGGTTTTACTAAATCTAGAAATTAATTTCTTTTAGGTTTTTTATCTTAATGAAGTACAGAATTTTAAAGTATTCCCTTATAATAATCTGAATTTCTTTGGTATCTTTTATATTGTTTCCCTGTTCATTTCTGATTCTGTAAGTTTGGGTTCTTTCTTTCTTTCTTTCTTTCTTTCTTTCTTTCTTTCTTTCTTTGAATTCTTGTTTTTCAAGTTCTGGACTGTCTTCAGCATTTCCATCATCCTTATATTTATATTTTCTTGGGCATTATTCGGGTGTAAATTCTTTGTACATAATTTCACTGAGCTGCTGCTTTGTGTCTTTTTAAAGTTCCTTGAGTTCTTTGATGAATTTTATGTCTTCTTTTGAATTCTATTTCCTGAGGTTCATAGGTAATTCTTATTGACAAACATTTCTATAAGGTGTGGTAGGTTTTAGAGGAGAGATAAAGGCTTGATTGTGCATATTGTTTGTGGTTTTGTGATGAATTCTGGGCATATGGACTTCTTTTGTTAGTTCTGTGTCTGATATGACAGAGCAGGTTGGGGTTAGAAGAAAGGGTAGGATACATAGGCAGGTTGGGTCTAGAGGTTGGAAATGGCTTGGCAGGAATGAAAAGCATGTGACGAAGGTGACTGGACTGCTGTGAAGGCTATGTGTCCTGGTCCAAGCTTGGGGTGGGGGTGTAAGAGTAGATCTGGCTCAGTGAGAGGTTGGATATTGTGTGTTAGGGGCCTGTGAGTCAAGAGCAGGCAGAGTGGATTATGGGAGATGCCTAGAGGTTGTTTGAGGTGCAACAGGGGTGACCAGACTAGGCCAGGGAACTAGACAAGGGCTCCAGGCTAGATCTAGCAGGTTGGAGAAGATGTGTCAAGTAGACAGAGTCAGGCAGACTAACCAGACCTTGGAGAAGGTTGTCCCAGATAGAGTTTATTAATGCTCTTGTGAGACTCTTTCATAATTCCTGATGCCCTGTTCTTTTATACTATTGTTTGCTTCTTGTGTCTCCCTCTTTCAATTTCTAGATGTTCGAACAGAATCTTCAAGTTGCTGCTCAAATAAGTGAAGATTTGAAAACAAAGGTATTGGTGTTGTGTCTTCAGCAAATGAATTCTTTCCTAAGTAGGTATGTATTTTTGCCAGTAATCTAAATTACGAATTAGGTGTTAAAATTAAAGAGCAAAATTTGTTGATTCTAGGATGCTGTTATTAAAAGATTATCCTCCTTTGTTGTTCAGAAATGTAAAAAGTATTTAAAAAGAAGACAATCAAATGGAGCATGTAACATACTGTTTCCCATTGGGCCTCTTCCTGTGAGTTGTTCACATAAAGTTGTTCAAGTCTAGAGAGAAGAACCCATGAGATCTGTCCTCCCATCATACTGCCCAGGTCTTCTAGGCCATCCTCACATGCCCTGTCTCTTATACTATTGCTCCCTCCTGTGCCTCCCTTCTATCACTGTGATGCCCAGGTGTTGCTGTCCATGTCCTAGATTCTCTGTTATAACCACGACAACATCAGTCATGTAGTGGATATCTGACATCTCATATTAGAGTTCATGGTTTCTGTCAGGCAGCAGGTTGCAGGGAAATAAAGGGGTGGGAGAGAACCCGAGTTCTGCCAGAGCTCTGGTGTTCTGGCAGCTCAGTCAGCCCCAGGGCTGAAGGAAGAGGGTAGGGGGAGAGAGGGCACTGGGTGGTTCCCACGTGGGTGAGAGCCCTTGGTCCAGTCCATGGCTGGAGTGCAGGAAGACCTTCTGGCGGGAAGTTAGACACAGCTCTTTAGAGGAAAGCCTGCTCTGTTGCCCCAACACAGCGAGTCTCCATGAGCAGAGACAGTCTACGGTTTTAGAGCTTTATTGTAGGAAGACTGAGAGAAAGAGAAGGTAGATGGAGAGAGGCTGGCCATGGCCACATGGGGGATGGGGAAGAGAGGGACAGACGCAGAGCTAGAGATGAGAATAAGAGGTGAGAGCTTAAGAGAGGTGAGAGCTTAAGAGAGAGGAGGGGCCAAACTGCCCCTTTTATAGTGGGCTGGGCTATCTTGCTGTTACAGGGTAACTGTTGGGAGGAGCATACCTGGCTATTGTCAGGTAACTGTGAGGGTGGAGTCTAGTCAGAATGCCAGGAGCTTGGGACATTGTCTGCATGATTTATAGTCACAGGATTATGTCTGGGAACGGGGCTCACTCTTCCATCCCTTGTAGAGTTTTCTACTGGGTCTCCAGATTAAGCTTTGCTCAACCAAAACACAGGGTGCCTTTTACAGTCCCATACTTTGAACTGCTAGGTTGGCAGGTCTGTCACTGTGGTCTAAATCTGAAGGCTTCTGGATTATGAAGCCTGCTTCTCTCCCTCTTCACCAGGAACTGCTCCAGAGGCTGGCATGGATCTCTTTTTACTTATCAATACTTGTCTTCAACATTAGTGGTCATATGTCATATCTCTGACAGCTCAGTTGCCAACCAGGCTCCTCCCTTCTTTGGAATCCCGTCTGCTACCCACCTGGGGGGGGGGGGGGTGTCATGATTTGATTCCTCTCAGTCACGGGGTCATAACTGATCTCCACATTCCATCCATAGAATTATAGCTGAGCTCCTCAGCCCATTTATGGGGTCATTGCCAAAGTATACAAGGTCACTTCTCAGGGTCACTTGCTAGTCAGTCACTTCATTTTTGAGGTGGAATCTTCTATGAAGAGGAGTTTTCCTTGGTTGATCTGGAACCACAGATGGAAACAAATCAAAATAAATGTGTAAATCTTCTTCACTAATTAACAGTTTGAGGTTAATGTGTCAAAAATTATGCAGAATGCAACAGTGGCATCCTAGGTGTTGGTTTTCCAGATATTTCAAGACTCTGGTTATATTTTTGTCTCATTTTTGTGTTTTGAAAAGGGACATCTTATCAAGTATATGATAACGCTTCTCACACTTTTGAGGGTTTTGTAGAGGTGTGGAGTGGGTACTGTGCCATGGGATACATGTGAAAATCAGAGGACAACTTTGTGCAGTTGTTCTCTCCTTCTACCTTTATGTGAGTTTCAGGGATCTGCCTCAGGTGGACAGGTGGACAGGCTTTTGTGGCAAGTACCTTAACCTACTGAGTCATCCCTTTAGTCCTGTTACATGAGTTGTGGGGTGAACTGTTCATGAATTACTGAGATACTTTCCTAGTTACAGTTATGTGTTTCACAATATCTTCATGTCAGAATACCAAACCATATTTCAATGCCTGCTACAAAAATTATTTTTAAAATTCATTTAACATGGTTGATTCTCTCTCCTCTATCATTAATATAGACTATTCAAAAGTATGTTTATGTTTAAAGACTCCTCTGGTCCAAAAGTGGTGATATGAATTCCCTGACAGACATGCTATCTACCTGGCACTGTAGACAGCTTTGGGATTCCCCAATGTGATTTCAGATACAAAGATGAAGCCCAGCTTTACAAAGAAGAGCACCTGAGAAACCGGCAACACCCACACTGTTATGTGCAGTACATGATTGCCATCATAAATAACTGCCAGACCTTCAAGTAAGTGCTGTGTAAGACAGAGAGGGGCAGAGAGCATGCAAGCATGTAGCTCTTTCCCTGAGCCCTTGATGTTTCCTTGCAGAGAATCCATCATCAGTCTGAAAAGGAAGTACCTAAAAACTGAAACAGAGGAGGGCCTGTGTCTGAGTCAGCCAAGCATGGATGGGATTCTAGATGCCATTGCTAAGGAAGGCTGCAGCAGTCTGCTAGAGGAGGTCTTCCTGGATCTAGAGGTGAGCGTGGCTCCTCCACCCCTGGGGCTAGAGCATGGGGTGGAGCCAGGGGTTGGAGGGTTGCATGTTCTTTGGACTACACTGTCACCTGCCTCATGTAGCTGCTATATGTCAGCTGAGATATTCCCTTGCATCTGTACTAAGCTATAATCAAAGGGTTGTATGACTGCCTTCCTAGGCAAATTCAGATAAAGGATCCCAGGAAATAATTAGGTATCAAACAGTAGAAAGTTACATGATAAATCATATACGCAGAAACCAATAACAAAACTCAGTTGAGAGCACACAGGTCACGTAAATCAACCTCACAAAACTCCAACATATAACACACTGGAAATCAATTACAAAACAATTTTCATTCATACCAAAAGCATAGGCACCGTAAACAAATAGGACCACTTTGGAACACAGATGCCAGCATAGTTAAATACCTTGGCAGGAATTACCATATATTAAAAAAATAAAACTGACCACCTGTGGGTCTTGCTGCAAAGGAATCTTTTTTTTTTTTTTTAAATCATGCCTCACTGAGTTTCGATCCTCAGAACCCGTGAGTATGGCCATGAATGCCTGTAACCCCAGAGCTAGGAGGAGGAGAGAAAGGGCCACTGGGGCTTGCTGGACATCCAGAGTAGTTAAAACGGTGAACTCCAGGCTCAGTGAGAGATGTGTCTCAAGAAAGAGGTGGGGAGTGATGGAACAGGACACCTACATCCTCTGGCCTCTTTATAGGGCACAAACATATAAGTTGAGAAAAGAGACTTGTTTTTAGGATTATTTTAAAAAAGAAGAGATTATACAAAAATAGACAAAAGGTACAAATGACCTTTACACAGAAAGAAATTACTGGAGTCTAAACATGAGCCAGACATCCATCTGCTGTCACTAGAGAAACATAGATCGATACTTAGTGTGAGCTGTTGCTTAGCCTGGTGTCAGGGATTGGAAATACAGACTCCTTGCTGGAGGAGCACAGTGCTTGGCTTTGCTCCAGGTAGAACTGATTCTGCAGCTTTTCAAATGAAGCTTGGATATATTTATCAGAATTTTAATTTGCATACTTTTTGACTCAGGAATTCAACCTAAAGGGATTTCACTTGCAAAATACAAAGTCACTATAACATTTTTTATAGTCAGAAAGTGTAAAAAAATATATAAATGTATATCAGAGAATTGCGTGGATAAATTATGACATTCATATAATATATTGCTATTAAAAGTTAAAAACCAACATTTACATATATAACCTGTTGTTAGGAATGGTTTTTAGGAAGCTTGTATGTATAATATAAAGCTCCTAAATTTAAAGTACAGATTTGCAGATTATGTAAAAGCAAACTTATTTTTTTAACCTGAGAATATCAGGAAATGTGTTAATCCCCCCCCCCCCCCCCCCGGTAGTGACCACGCTGAGGTAGGGTGATCCCAGGCATGGTGCCGGCTAAAGATTTCCGTGATCACCTTGTGCTTTTCAGCAACATCTGAATGAGCTGATGACAAAGAAGTGGCTGTTAGGGTCAAACGCTGTGGACATCATCTGTGTCACTGTAGAAGACTACTTCAATGACTTTGCCAAAATTAAAAAGCCATATAAAAAGGTAAGCAAATGGGGTTTAGTGCACTAAACCTCCTATCTGGATTATAATCCAATGCCCAAATAGCTCTCTGCTTATGGTCACATGCCAGCACTGATGTAATCTAAAGAGTGTAAAGGTGAGGGGCTTGGATACAGATCGAAATGTTCTTTTGAGGAGCAATGTTTTGAATGTAGCCAAACTTTACTCCTTTTTTATGGTTAATTCTTTTTTTTTTAATTAGATATTTTCTTTATTTACATTTCAAATGCTATCCCAAAAGTTCCCTGCCCTGCTCCCCTACACACCCACTCCCACTTCTTGGCCCTGGAATTCCCCTGTACTGGGGCATATAAAGTTTGCAAGACCAAGGGGCCTCTTTTCCCAATGATGGCCGACTAGGCCATCTTCTGCTACATATGCAGCTAGAGACATGAGCTCTGGGTAAATTCTTTTTTTAAAAATTGGTTATTTTATTTATTTACATTTCAAATGTTATCCCTCTTCCCAGTTTCCCTTCCACAAACCCCTCTTCTGTAGGGAGCCATTCAACTGCTCCTTAAAGACTGCACCGACCGCCGTAGCTGTACTGGCATAAACAACTCTTAATTGGCATTAGGCAGTGTCAGCTGTTGTTTGATCTTGTGCCCAAGACCACCTGGTGTATGAGCGAGAGCCATGGGGCAGCTCGGTGATTGGCCAGGACAGGGTTTAAGTAGCTGCTCCCAGGGAGGCTCGGGGCCATTTGCCATTTTCCATCATTCTCTGCTAAGTTGTAAGTGCATCAAAGTTCCTGAGTAAACCGCCTGGAGAAGAAGCCTGGTTGTCTAGTGTCTTATTCCCGCTGGTAGGCAGTGGGCGCTCGACACTCTTCCCTCCCCCTCCCGCTGTCTCTGTGAGGGTGCTCCCCCACCCAGCCAGTTCTGCCTCACCACCCTAGCATTTCCCTATGCTGGGGCATCAAGCCTTCATAGGACCAAGGGCCTCCCCTCCCATTGATGCCAGATAAGGAGTCCTCTGCTACATATGCAGCTGGAGCCATAGGTCCCTTCATGTGTACTCTTTGGTTGGTGGTTTAGTCCCTGGGAGCTCTGGAGAGGTCTGGTTAGTTGATATTATTGTTTTTTCTATGGGGCTGCAAACCCCTTCAGCTCCTTCAGTTCTTCCCCTAACTCCTCCATTGGGGTCTCCTGCTCAGTCCAATGGTTGGCTGCGAGCATCCGTATCTATATTGGTCAGGCTCTGGAAGAGCCTCTCAGGAGACAGCTATTTCAGGCTCCTTGTCAGCAATCACTTCTTGGCATCAGCAATAGTGTCTAGGTTTGGTATCTGCATATGGGTTGGCTCTCCAGGTGGGTCAGTCTCTGGATGGTCTTTCCTTCAGTCTCTGCTCCACTCTTTGTCCCTGGATTTCCTTTAGACAGGAGCAATTCTGGGTTAGTATTTTTGAGATCAGTGGGTAGCCCCATCCCTCAACCAGGGCCTAACTACTGGGTATGGTCTCTCTAGGTTCTCTCTCACCTTCGTTGTGTATTTGGGTCCTGAGAGCCTCTTGCTTTCCTGGCATCTGGGACTTTCTAGTCTCTATCTCCAGTTACCACTCCCCACTGCCACACACCTCTGTTCAATTTCCTGCCCCACTTTCCCCCTCTCCCTCCCAAGTCCCTCCCTCCCTCTACCTCCCATGATTATCTTGTTCCCTCTTCTAAGTAGGACTGAAACATCCACACTTTGCTCTTCCTTCTTGAGCTTCATATGGTCTGAGTTGTATCGTGGGTATTCTGAACTTTTTGCCTAATATCCACTTAGCAGTGAGTACATACCATGTGTGTTCTTCTGTGAATGGGTTACCTCACTTAGGATGGTATTCTAGTTCCATCTATTTGACTGCGAATTTCATGAAGTCATTGTTTTTTATAGCTGAATAGTAGTACTCCATTTTGTATATTACATTTTCTGGATCCATTCCTCTGTTGAGGGACATCTGGGTTGTTTCCAGCTTCTGGCTATTCTAAATAAGGCTGCTATGAAAATAGTGGACCGTGTGTCCTTGGAGCATCTTTTGAGTATATACCCAGGAGTTGTATAGCTGGGTCCTCAGGTAGTATTATTTCCAATTTTCTGAAGAACTGCAAAAGTATTTTCCAGAGTGGTTGAACCAGCTTGCAATCCCACCAGCAATAGAGGAGTGTTCCTCTTTCTCCACATCCTCCCCAGCCTCTGCTGTCACCTGAGTTTTTGTTCTTAGCCATTCTGACTGGTGTGAGGTGGAATGTCAGGATCATTTTGATTTGCATTTCCCTGATGACTAAAGATGTTGAACATTTCTTTAGGTGCTTCTCGGCCATTCAAGATTCCTCAGTTGAGAATTCTTTGTTTAGCTCTGTACCCAATTTTTTAATAGGGTTATTTGCCTCTGTGGAGTCTTAACTTTTTGAGTTCTTTGAAATATTGGATATTAGCCCTCTATAGGGTGTAGGGTTGGTAAAGATCTTTTCCCAATCTATTGGTTGCTGTTTTGTCCTGAGACAGTGTCCTTTGCCTTATAGAACCTTTTCAATTTTATGAGATCCCAATTGTTTATAGTTGATCTTAGAGCCTGGGCCATTGGTGTTCTGTTTAGGAAATGGTTAATTCTTTTTTGGAGGGCAATCATACAGAATCTTTTCTTACCCAAGATCATGAAAATTATTTTGAAAGTCAGCTATAAAAGTAGTCTTAGGTGCTATAGAGATGGCTCAGTGGTTAAGATCACTGGTTGTTCTTCCAGAGATACTGAGTTCAATTCCCATCAAGTACGTGGTGGCTCACAACCATCTATAATGGGATCTGATGTCATCGTCTGATATGGGGATGTACAGGAAGACACAGCACTCTCTCTCTCTCTCTCTCTCTCTCTCTCTCTCTATATATATATATATATATATATATATATATATATATATATATATAAAATATATATGTCTTAGAGATGCACCCACCATGATTCCACATGGTGCAGGGTGGGAAAAGCCTCTGAGAGGCCACCCTGACACAAAGCAAATGAGGTGTAGGTGGACAGAGGTACATAGAGGCCCTCCTGCTACCTCACCATGAGTCTTGGGAGGGGAAAACATCTAGAGGCCCGCCAGCTGGTCACCCATGGGAGCCACCACAATGTTCAAGTATGTGGTGGACAGATGAGAGAGAAAGAAAAGTGAAGAACATTATAAAGAGAGATGGAAGTGGAGATGTGAGGAGCCAGCCCTGCTACTTGAGGCTATGGTGAAGTCCCAGCCCAAGCGGCTGCTGAGGGCCCTGCCTGGGTGACCATGGGTGGACAGTAGCAGGAGCCATCAGCATTGATATTTGTGGTTCATATTACTAGAGACCAAGGGGAAGTACTTGGTCTGGGCAGCCATGTAGATGTCCAAGGGCTGTGCAGAACTGGCCCCACCTTTCACTGGCTGAAGCAATTGGGAGAGCAGGCCCCACACTTTGTCTGGGCAGCACAGTGGAGCTGGCCCTCATGGCAAGGGTGGGGGTGTGAGGGTGGTGATAAGAGTGTGGAACATCTGACCCTACCACTTGTCTGCCATGAGGTGGCACAGTATGGAGGTGATGCCCTTGTAAAAGTATCTTTTATTTGCCTGATGTAATTATTGTCTCAGAGGTTTACTGCCTGTCTGCTAACCTAGGTCTAGTCCTGGAAGCTTCTGGCCTCTGTACAAGCTAATCTAGGCCTAGAATGTTAATGTTGTTTCAGCCTCTGAGACTTAATGCTGAATACGCTCACCATTTCTAGTTCTTTCTGATCTCTTTCTGGCTGGTTTAACTCAGCTATTCTTATTCAAATTCTTTTCCAAGCTGACTGATTCAAGCTGGCCTCCCTTAGTTTCTGACTGAATTGCTCTGCTTGGCCTCATACTGACTTTGGCAATCTGTTCTAATCTTCTGACTTCTCATTCTCTGGCTTGTTCTGTCTTCAGCTGTGTCTCTGTTGATCTGCCTCTGCCACCTGGCTCTGTACAACTCTCCTGGTAAAACTGCCTCTACCTCTGTCTAAGCCTCAGTTTTCCCTCTGTTCTTGTTAGAGTTGGAGATATCCTAGTCTGTCAGATCTTTCTCTGATTAGTCACCTTGTCTGCCTCTCGAACATCAATTTCAAATATGGGTGCATCCTTCTACAAACTAACTTTACCTTCATTTTTGGGGATTAAAGGTATGTACTGAGGGCATGTCTGCATTCTAGCTAGATCACACATAGACCTAAAAGGTCTTTGGATATGATCAGAGCAGCTATGTTGCTGGACTAAAATTCCCCTACATATCCCCTACCCTCAACCTTGCCACCTGCATCACTCAGGAGAGCAGAACAGGTCCTGAGTCTTGGGAAGCACAGCAGAGCAGACCTGGAGAAGGGGCACAGGTGAGCCACCATGAGGGTGAGAGCAAGGGAGAGCAGGCCCCACTTGTCTGCCTTGAAGTGGTGAGATGATGTGGATATGGGAGTGGTTTTACACACACACACACACACACACACACACACACACACACACTCACTCACTCACCTTCTGTGGCGGTTGGGAGAGCTGGAAACTCGCACTGGTGATGTGGGTGTGGGAGAGCTAAGCCCCTGACCAACTCAGCTACCATGAGTTGGCCCACCCTCAAATCTACCTCATCTCTGAACTGCTAGAGCTTGTGAAAGGGCCATTCCTGTTGTTCCAAAGCTGCAGGATCTCCATGACACAGGGCAACAGCAGGGTAACTGGGAGGAGTCCCAGTGAGAATTCTGTATTGATGGTGTGACAGAAGCCAGAATATCCAACCACTGCAAGTGAAGATGTGTGGACAAAGGGATATACTGTGGGATACACTGACATACTATAGCTTCCATGACAAGGTGTTGTCTATGTTTGTTTTGCTTATTTTTTTGTTTGCTTTTTATTTTATTTGGGGCGGGGGTTGCAAGGGCAGAGGGCAATAGGGAGATGAGTGGAACTGGGGTGCATGATGGGAAACTTGCAGAGAATCGTAAAAAAATTTTAAAAAGTAGTCTTAAACCTGTATGTTTACATTCTACCAGTTATGTGTTGTTTTTAAATATTGTAGTTGCTTACTTTTCAAAATTAACAGATTTTTATCTTTTTACTTTGTTTTCTTTAAGCATTAGTGTGTTGGTTTTTTAGCAGGGTGTGACTGCCAGATAGAGAGTTTGGGCCTGTTTGTTTCTACCCATGTTAGAGCTTGTCCTTGCCAGCTGTCTTAATAGCTTATCTCCTGGTATGTTTTGATCTCTGATTTTTATTTCATATGTAGATGACGGGTCTAAGTAAGAAAGAAATTATATACACTCAGGCATATTTTAGCTCCAGTCTCAGCCTGCTTACAGCTTGATTTATTGATGTCTTGTGGGAGTCCAGGGTGATAGTGTGCCTGCAGTTCCTGTGGTCTTCATGAGATTTCATTTCTACTAGGGACAATTGACCACCCGTCACATAGGGAGCTGACTCCAAAGCAGAGGCTACAACCAACAGCCATCACATCAGTGGTTGTACAATTAAAGGATCTGACTGACTTAAGTGCCTCTTCAGTAAGACTCCCCTACCTCCATAGAGGGAATCTAATCTCTTCAACAAGCCCGCTTTCCTGTTATTTTTACCATGTTAGTTCTAGACTTTCCCTTTGCTTTGTAATGCTCCAGAGGTGTATTTTCTCAATTGAGTCTTTCCTGAGGATTCCCAAGATATTTGGCCTGTGGTTTTGGGGTTTTGTTAGCAGAGAGTGCAGGGTGGTGGTAGTGGTTCGGGTTTTCCACTAATCTGCTTGTGGATGAGGTACTGCTGTTGGACTCCATCTAAGCTAAGCTCCTCCTGCTAACCCATCCTGTCAGTCAGGAGACCAAAGCTTGTTTAGCTCAGGCAATTCCTCTACTGCAGCCCCACTTTGTATTAGGTTGAGAGCCTCAGGATCAGGCAAAGCTGGAGCCTCTAAAGGAGCTGGCCCTGAGACTAGGGTACACATAATTAAATGCTGGTTGGTGTTTGTTCACTAGGGTCTCTGAAGCTCATTTGTAGGTCATTTGGTGCCCTAGAAAAATGATGCTGGAAACAAGCTCTCCAAGAGACTTAAATCTGTCTGGTTTTTAGATGGAATATAAGCATCAAGGCTACGGGTTATGTGTGGGTCCCTTCTTGCCTCTGTGTGTATGCTGTGCTACACGGGTTATGTGTGGGTCCCTTCTTGCCTCTGTGTGTATGCTGTGCTGCCAGCTGGCCTATCATAACTCCTGTCACCATGTGAAGCCAAGAGAGTCCAAAACTTGATGGTGAAATTCAGATATGCGTAATTTACTGTACTTACTTTAAAATCCTATAAAATATATAGCCAGGTGTAGTATTCTAGAGGCTGAGACAGGAGGATTATTGTGAGTTTGAGGCTAGCTTGAGCTATATGTATAGCTAGACCATATCTCAACAGGAAAAAAAATCCAACTAAGTTGTTGGGAATAAGGATGTACAGCAGCCTGTATGCAGGTCATCTTAGGTGAGAACATCTGTGTGGAATCAGCTACTGACTGCATGTTTTTCCACAGAGAATGACAGCTGAGGCACACAGGCGTGTGGTGGTGGAATACCTGCGGGCTGTCATGCAGAAGCGTATTTCCTTTCGGAGTGCTGAGGAGCGCAAGGAGGGTGCTGAGAAGATGGTCAGAGAGGCTGAACAGCTCCGCTTCCTGTTCCGGAAGCTGGCATCTGTGAGTATTGAAAGGGGCTAAGCTCAAGGTTGGTGCATATCAGGTTACTGAGTTATCTAGTAGCTTGGCTTTTGTTCCTATGCCTAGACTGTTTAGGCCAGATGATGGGATCCAGGAACATCAGGAACCAGTGGCCAGTTAGTTCTGTCTATCAAGAAGGTCTGGGTCAAGAGCCTGCCCAGCCTCACAGCTGTAAGTGCATTTGCACAGAGGCTGACACTTTGTTAAGGCAACTCTCAAGAGTTAGTGGTGGCAGCCCATGTATCATTTCATGAAGTAATATTTCTTCCTGTCCCTCTGTTCTCAATGATTCTGGTTGCCACCCATTAACCTCCTTGACTCAAGTGTCCATAACTAGATAGTCCTCACACCAGGCCTTTTCTCTGGCTGGAGACTAACCAAATCACCTCTGAGATTGGCCCCTGATCTTTAGTCAGAATGAATGAATCTTGGGGTGTTTACAAAGAAGAGCAAGGTGCCCAGTCTGAAAGCAGGTTTGGAGATGTCAACATCAAATTGGCATGACTGCAAGAAATAGAGTTGAGGGCAGTTCCTTACCCTGCTGCTGTTTTCCAGGGATTTGGTGAGGATGCAGATGGACACTGTGATACAATTGTTGCTGTGGCAGAGGTCATTAAGCTCACAGACCCTTCTCTGCTCTACCTAGAAGTCTCAACTCTGGTCAGCAAATATCCAGACATCAGGTAAAGGCTGGGCATCTTTCCATCAGCAAGAAGCACAACATGCCCTTCCTACTGCCCTAGGAAGGTGATCTGTGAGCATCAGAAGGCAGATAGAACATGCATGCCAACTAGCTGTGAAAAGAAAGGCTGTCAGGGCTCTGGTAGTAAGGCTGCAACAAGGAATCATCGGTGCAGTCTTCCACCAGCCCTACATGATGTTAGCAGAGTCTGGCTGAGGTTTGTACATTTGCCTTGTAGCCAACTTGCTTGCCTGAATGAATAGTAGACAGAAGGCAGCCCTAACTATACAAGGTGGGTGGTGTTTGCCTGAATGAGTAGTGGACAGAAGGCAGCTCTAACTGTACAAGGTGTATGGTGTTAGGAAGGATTGAGTATTACATCTTTGATTGGTGAAATGGGGAAGATTATGACCACTGGAGCTATCTAAACCACATGATCTAAGGAAGGAAGCTGACTTGTATTTGGCCAGGATTTCTTCACATATATGTGCACTCAGTATCAGACTGAAAAAAGGGGTTATCTATTCCATGTCCCTCTACCTGCTGTGCTGGCTCCAGACCCCAGGCCCTTTGTGACCTCAATTCTAAGAACCTGCCACATCCTCTAAGGATGAGCATGGCTAAGTTGTCTCATTGCCACTTAGAAGAGCAAGAGTCATAAACCCTCCAGAGTCACTCTTCTATGGTAAGCATTCTTGACACCAGTAGTTAGAAGAGAATTTTAGAAGTTCTTTTATGCTGGGCAATGGTGGTGCATGCCTTTAATCCCAGCACTTGGGAGGCAGAGACAGGCGGATTTCTGAGTTCGAGGCCAGCCTGGGCTACAGAATGAGTTCCAGGACAGCCAGGGCTACACAGAGAAACACTGTCTCGAAAAAACAAACAAACAAAAACAAACAAAAAAAAAGATGGCGAAGAAGAAGTTCTTTTACACTTTTCAGGGAGAAAGTAAGATGAAATGTTGGGTATCTCTCTTCTGTAAAAGAAGAGATGTTCTTTGTGGCTGTCAGTATCCTACCCTCTGAATGTCACCTGTGGAGCCTGTGAGGGAGCTGAGAAGATGGAGGTTCATGCTGACTTCTCTCCCACAGAGATGAGCACATTGGTGCACTGCTGGCACTGCGAGGAGATGCCAGCCGGGACATGAAACAGACCATCATGGAGACGCTGGAGCAGGGCCCCATGCAAGCAAGTCCCAACTATGTACCCATCTTTAAGGAGATTGTTGTGCCCAGTCTGAACGTGGCAAAGCTCCTCAAGTAGTCCTGTCCTCCCTGCTGTCCTGTGTGTCTTTACTGTGTGCTTTCCTGTTGTCACCATATTAAACCAGAAGTCCGTCTCTAGGTGCTTGGTATGATGTCAGTTACACGTTCCTGTCTTCTGTGGCTTCACATTGTTCTCTACTGTGAGAAAAAAAAGATGTGTAATGGGCATCCCCTTTTCTTCCCTGCTGAAGTCTTGTTCTGCTTCATTAGCACTTTGAACTTCTGCCACTTAATTAAAGGAAAAGAAAGCCAGGAAGCTTTTCATTCCTAGTTGTAGGTTGTTCTGACTGGTTGTGATACAGCCACGTCCAGAGGCTTCAGGAGGTCATCAGACCTCAGCTGATGGATGGTTGTCCTCTTGTTCCAGAGCTCCAGGGACTACCTTAAATTAAACAAAGTTGGAGGCCCCGATAGGGAGTGTCCACATGGCCATACTTGAATGTGTAGACTAATGGAATATTTTCCTTCTACTCTTGGTGATAGTTTAACATTTCTGATTTTATTTCATTCTTACAAAGTATTAAAAAAATCACAAATAACCCCTTTTCTAAGTGGAACTAAGTAAAAATTCCTCTGGAACTCAGAAGAAACATGAATTTCCTAGAGGGCCTAGCCGGTATTGTTTTGATCCAGGCCCTGCTCGACAATCCACTCAGTGTGAATGACAGCTGGGCAGTGAAATGTACACTGAGAAATATTGACAAATAGCAATGACCCTTGTAACAAAAGATGCTTGTGTCTCCACTGAGGTTTCTCAGTGTAGGCTGCTGCTGGGTGTGTAGAGTAGACATTAAAATAACCACTGCATTACCCACATGGTTAATCCCATTTGGCTCTCAGGCCTTAGATGTCAGCAGAGGACAAGGGACATCATATTTGTGAACAGTGGATAGTAGAATCATGGAGACAGGATCGGAATTGTTAGAAGTCAAGCGATAGTACCAGGCTATGTACTAGTGGGTAGACAGTGTTCAGTATGATACAGGGAAAGCTGTGGCGAAGAACCTTTTTAGAAGACACCTATGTACAGCATTAGATAGACTATTCCAGTGAGTGGATTGTGTCTGCATATACCAAAGTTTATAGTGTATGCTTCCTGAACAGGGATGTGTGGCTGCCATTTGCCAGACAGGGAAGTGTTTTGAGAGAGAACAGTGACCAGGTTATTGATTCCATGAAATGAGCTGTTAGACATGAAAGGGTGTCTTGCAGATTAGTAAAGTCCCTTGACTGTTTTAGATTCTTTGGCTGTGACGAGACACCATAACGAAGGCAGCCATTATAAAAGAAAGCATTTAACTGGGGACTTGCTTACAATTTCAAAGGTTTAGTCCATTATCATAATGGAGAGAAGCATAGCATCATGCAGTGGGTACTGGAGCAATAGCTGAGAGCTGTTCTGAAGGCACAGACAGATGACAGACGGACAGACTCTGAGCTTGACATGGACTTTTGAAACTTCAGAGCTCATCCCTACCTCCTGACACACTTCTCCAATATGGCCACCTCCTAATCCTTTCAAATAGTTCCACACTGTGGTGACTAAGCATTGAAGTATATGAGCCTATGGAGGCCATTCTTATTCAAACCACCATATTGACTTTATTCAGTTGGGTCTAGGATAAGTAGATGTTCCAGGTCATGCTGGCTCACCAGTGAGATGGAGAAGCAGCTATGAGATTGATGCTGTTTCATTCCCCTTTCCTCGTATCTGTTGATGCACAGATCAGGTTGATGGGTGAGCTCCCTCTAAAGAAGGAAAGGATGGACATCCTAGACACTTGAGTTCAGGATGCCAGAACCAGGCCACCTCAACAAAGACCTTTAATGCAGAGTTCAGAGAGAGCTGAGCAAGCAGAGCCACATTGGGTCACTTCCTTTCTTACTGCAGTGGAATGAATGGTGACTTCTAAAAAGAAAGATTGAGGTCTTAACCTTAGAACCCTGAATCAGACTTGGGTTGAAAGTAGAATCATTGCAGGTGTGATGTAACTTAAGGTATTCAGTCACATAGAAATAGTGTGATTACTTGCATGGAGATGCCAGCAGCCCTTAAAACCAAGAGGAGGCCTGGAAGGACTCCTTTCCTGACTCCTGGCATAAAGCAGACTTTGTGACTCACACAGTGTTCTTTGCTAGTTTACCCATTATATCTGCTTTGAGATGACTATAAACTTAACAGTTGAGATTCCTCTTGTAAACAGCCAATGTCTGGGGATTCTGCTTTGATATGCAATTTTAAGTGATCTAAAATTAAATAAAAAATTGTGTTGCAGGACCTCTAGAGCTCATGTTTAACAGCCTCTGCCACACACCTCTGCCTTGTACTGTCTGTCCTCACCCTGACCTACAGAGACCTCCTTGGTGCCCTTCCTCTTTGCCATTCCTTCTTACTGAGAAGAAAAATGCACTGTGATGTCTGTGGCACCTCAGCCACCTCATCAGCCATGGTGGGAGCTGTTCCCACTGCCCATTCAGCCACAGGAAGTATTTGGTCTGTTTTGTAGCTCAGAGATGCTAAACTGGGGCTTTCCATAGATGTATCCAACAGCTTCCCATTCCTAATAGGGTGGCCTCAGAAACACTCTCTGTTTTATCTTAATTTTAATGCACAATAAACTGCTCCTTAAGTTATCCCGGATAGGATTTTTCCTTCATAAACAAAGTATGCACCCAAAATGCCTCAAAGTGTTTTTAATAGACATAAACAAGCAGTCACTGCAGTTTTGCTGATGAACTCCTTGTACAAATGCTGCCCAACACATAGGAGGGCCATTTTAAGGCACATGATTCTGTGATCAGAATTAAAGCTCAACAATGATTATGTTCACAATATTAATACACAATTTTAAACATTCAAAATATATTTCTAGTTTTGATGAAGTTCTTTAAATTTCTTTTCATAAAAAGATTAGTAATACATAGTATATTGAACACTGTAATAAAATTATTTTCAAGAAAATACAGAAGTGGAAATACAAATTTCCTAAATTTGAATACTTTGTAGTACCACAAAGTAGGTCTGAGTTCAGTATTAAATAAATAGAAATTCTCTCCTAATAAAAAAAAAACTTTTACAACAGTTTTCCTAAGGAAATACATTCATAGGATTTTACATTCTATTGTACAACAATGACAAGAACAAGAGGGTCCTCAACTATGAAATGTGGCCACTGTATCATTTAAGCACAGGAAGTGGGGGTTTGTGAATGAGGCTTTCTTGTCAAGACTCTGATTCCATATGGCTATGCCCAGTGGTGTGGTTCACACACTCAAAGGACATGGCTTGTGCACAGCTAAAACATGGACAGTGTCAGAGGGTTCCACAGACTGATCACCCGGCTGCTAGCTTTGGTATCTCTGGGTACCGGGACAAGGTGACAGTTGCTGGGGCACTGTCTCATCACATCTGGCTTCTAATTCTGCAGTGGGAACTGGACCCCATGTCCAGCAGATCAGGTGAGGTGATAAGGCAGTGTCATGGCACAGGAAGATATGAGAAACTTGTCTGCAGAGCAGGGGCTGAGAGGTGCCTCGCAGAACACCCCTGGCACAGTAGCCAGGTACATCCTGCCTAGGAGGTACTCCAAATGGCAGCTCCAAATAATCTGGTGAAATTACGGATCCCAGCATTGTACAGTGGCTGGACTTCAATTCAGAAATGGACAAATGCTTCAAGGACTGTGGAAATCAGATGCTGAGCATCTCTCTGATGGCTAAGTCTGAGCTAGCCAGTCAACAGCATCCTGACAGGTTCAGTTGGGGAAGGACACTGAAGCAGAATGCAGTGTGTTGAGCAAACTTGTTTTGTCTTCATTCACTTCTCTCAGCTCGCTTCCTATCCATGAATCAACTACAGCATTAATATAAATTGATGGACCTTCCTGTGACTCCTCTGAAGGTGACTGTCAACCTTGTTCCTGAGACATGGTATTTAGTTTCCTGAGCAGAAACCTGAGTGCTTTGTTTCAGAAGTCTCCAGGAAGTCCTTAAGTCCACCTTTAGACCCATCTCCATCTCCCTTAAGTGATACCCTGAGGTACAGGCAAAGTTTCCAGTGAGTTGGAAGCAAAACTCAGATGACTCTTCAGTACTGGACTTCTGAGGAAAAGTGATAAGGGATGATGGCCTGCCCTCTTACCCCTACAGAGGGTCAATGTTCAAAGGCAGAGTCCCTGAAGATCTGGGGGCAGGACAAAATGCCCAGAGAGTGGGTTCCTGCATTCCCCTACTCTTGAGTAATGTAGAGCCCCTCTATGTCCCGAGGTCTTCCCTACCTTTGATAGATACCAGAGAGCTGGCTATAATTTTGACCAAGGAAGGTTTCTAGTGAACCACACTACTAGTAGCCTAGCTCAGCCTGCCTGGCCATCTGCAGTGTTCCCAACTTAGGCATAGCTCAGGCCAGACACCTTGTTTGTGATGGCAAGGCCCAGGCTGGGAGGGGCTGGCCAGGGAAAGTGAGCTAGAAGAGCCAAATATTTCTGCAATTAATCACAAGGTAATAGGGCAGTCTGGAGAACTAAGTTGGAAGGGGGTCAGATAAAGCCTCAGGGTGTATATTTCTGGGGATACACAGAACCTGCTGCCTATTTAGAATGGCCAACTAGACCCGTCACGGTGAAGATGTTTAGAATTGAAAACTCTGGAAGAAAACATGGTCGTCATTAAATTCAGGTGGTGTGCGGAGAGTCCCTAGAAGGAGGAGGAGTCTCATTCCCACCGTTTGTGATTGTTCCCGAGATCGGTGTCTCATCCCCACCCCTCCGTCGTGGTATCTCGGGATCCTAGACTTGGTCCCCAAGAAGACGGCAGGAGGCAGTGTGGTATCCTGGGGACACCAGATGGATTCCTCCTAGGGCTAGGCTATGCATTAAGACTCCCAGGGTGCATTGGACCCTAAGAACACTAGCTGGTTGGGGAGGGGCCACTGTAGGACCCTCGGAGCTGGGCTCCCGGCCAGGCAGCAATTACAGTGGCGTCTCTTCTTGCTCCAGAGCGTGCAGCGGCAGTTCTATAGAGCCCGGAAGAGAAGCGAGTTTTAGCAGAGCTGGGCGTCGGCGCGGGCGAGGCCTTTGGAATGAGCGCCTACTGTGTACCCGGCGCGCAGCTGCCGACCGAGCGTGTGCACTGGGTGGGGCCCGGTGCTCTGGCTCTGTCCCTGGATCACCACCAGAGGCAAAAGTGACAGTCGAGGTGCGCTCAGATGGGGCGGGGCTTGGGGCACGTGGGTGGGCGAGCCCTGCGGGGAGCAAAGGCTGCTGGGAAGCAGCAGATGGCTGACGAGACAAGCGTCCAGTAAGCGATGTGCCAGAGCCCGTGTCACCTGCGGGGAAAACGGAGTGTGAGTGGCTCTCAGTCCAGATCAACAGTGACCTCCAGAAGCCTGTACTCAGTCCAAGATTCCCTTCCCCCTGAGTTTGCTCTTCCTCCATGGCTTGCTCAAAAATTAGGTGCCTGATCATGGAAAGGGTACCTCTGGCTCAAGTGCAAGGAAAGACCCCTAACCTTCCACACCAAATGGGGCATTTTCTGCTGTGCCCTACTGCAGAGTTAGAAGGAGTTCCAGCCAGTGTCTCTGAACTTTCCTAGGCAGCTATGCACGGAGCAGATCTGGATCACTCCCCATATTCTGACACTTTCAAACCCTGCCATTGATAGCAGCCCCCTCCACAAGGGGTAGCAGTGCCACACCCACCCCTGGGTACTACTGCTCTACCCTAAAAACCTATCAAAAGCCTCAAGGCCCACAAGGCTCTTTCAAAGAGCCAGGCCTTTAATCCCAGCACTCAGAGGCAAAGGCAGGCATATTTCTGAGTTCCAAGTTTTCAGAGCTAGTTCCAGAACAGCCAGAGCTACTCAGGGAAACCCTGTCGAAAAGGGTGGAAGTGGAGGCAAGCCGAGAGCCAGAAGCAAAGAGCAGGTGGAAGAGCTCTGAGGACAAGCAGGTTCTAAGAAATGTACCGATGGACAGATGACCAAGACAGGGTTTACAGAGTGAAGACAGTTGCTGCAAAATCTGAAAAAGTGCAGGTACTGCAGAGAGGCCTGAAGGCAAGAGCTGGGAAGAAAGAACGTATTAGAGAAGGAAACCAGTTACATGTGTGTGGACTCAGGGGCAGCCGGTTGGGGCTGTTCCTCATGGCCATCAGCCAGCAGGAAGGAATCCACTGATTTGTTGCTGAGGCGGAATGGTGTCAGACGGCGGAAGTTGCTGGGAGAGTTTGGAATCTGAACACGGGCCCTCTGGGAGGGTACCACGGTCTCCCCAGGGGACAGCCAGGGTGGCACCCTGGATAGAATGCTTGGGTCCAGATCTTCGTCAGGGGAGAACACGGGATTATCAATTCCTAAGAGAAAGGGCAGCTGGTCAACCTCAAAGAAGTACGTACTCTCAGGGGAAGTAGGAGGCTGGGTGGATAGGCTCTGTACTGGGTGACTATGTCAACTCCTCTTGGGGCTACCACCTTCAGGGTAACCTTGACAGTCAAACTTATAAATCTAACCCTCATCCCACACCTTCCCTCCACATTTTAGACCCGGAAAAAAAAAACCTAGACAGTTTCAACAACACCTCTCTTCTCTCAGGTCTGGCCTGTTCTTCCAGATATACTTGCCATCTGCCCTGGGAAGACATCTAGGTAGAAGAGGTTATACCTCCAAGATTGATACTAAGCCTCCTCAAGCCTAGCTCCTCCTTCACTGACCAAATTTGCTTATGGCAGCAGGGATCTCTCTCCCACTGCTCTCTCCCACCTTACCTGCCCCAGAGTCAGAGGCTACATCCTGGGTGACACTGGCCAGAAACTCAATGCCTCCACTGATCTCTTCATAGTTGGTGGCCTCCTCATGCTCTGAAAGTTCCAAATCTAGGTAGCAGAGGGAAAAGAATACTTTGAGTAAGAATGACTCAAGTTCTTGATGGCTGCTAGTACACTCTCCTGTCTTATCACAACCCCCCCCCCGCCCGCCCCCTGCTCCTTGGGTGGTTTTTCATAGCACTTGGGTAGCCTAGGGTTCAAGGGTCTGGAGCCAGGTGTGCAAAGGCCTGAACTACTCCGACAGTGCTTCCTTTTGTGACCCCAGCTATATTTGGTCTTTAGGTCTATTGGATAGGAATGGCTGGGACCCACCCCAAGACCTACAATGACAGGTATGGATGGAGGAAGACCACTTATCTTTTAAAGGTGTGTGTGTGTGTGTGTGTGTGTGTGCTCATGCACATGCATGCTCATGGGTGTGTTTAGTACCCATGAGAGTCAGAAGAGTGCATTAGATTCCCTGGAACTGGAGTCGCATGTGGCTTAAGTTGCCTTATGTGAGTGCTAGGAACTGAACTTGAGTCCTCTGGAAGAGCAGTAACCATTCTTAAACACTGAGATGTCTTTCCATCCCATAGTGAGAGTGCTCATCTCTGCTGCTGCTGCAGGAATATGGGAGAAGAGCACTAATGGTGTCTGGCCTAGAGGTATCCGACTCCCACCCACCAGGGATTCAGAGAGGCCCAAGATCAGAATCCCCAGGGACAGCCACAGGTCCAGGAGTCCCTCCCGAATCAAGCACATGCAGAGGAACAGTTCTTACCTTTCTCCTTGATGGTGTAGTTGTGTGCCAGGTTCTCCATAGGCAGCTTCCCATTAGGAATGCTGCTATTCCTCTGTGGACAAGTATGAGCTCTTACAGATGTACCCACACCCAGGCCCCTAACTTGCAGGAACTTGGTCTCTGCTCTGGTGAAAGGTTCTTCACCTAGCAGCTTGCCTGGCCAGCAGGACCACAGAGAGTCCCCTGACCCTTCCTGGTATTTAGTAGCCCACCCTACCACCACTGACCCCACCTTCCCTCACCCGCTTCTGTGCGCGCTCCCTCTTGTACAGCTTGGCCGCCTTCTTATTCTGGTTGATGCCTAGCTTAGCGGACTTAAAGGACTCCAGGCGCTTCCTCATGGTTCTGTGAAAGATTTCCTTGTCCTGCTTTTCATCCTCGTTGGGTGTTAGCTCATGCCGACTATAGAGATGCTTGTACTGTGGGAACAACTGGCAGTCAGTGGGGCCTATATGGCCCAGGTAGATCACAGAATCTCCAGCTCATCCCTGTAGACCCCTTGTCTGAGAAGAAGGCAGACACTGCTGTAGGTGTGTGACTGGGTTCCACCATCCACATCACATGAGGGGATGACAAAGGCTTACCCTGTGGGATAGGAGGGCTCTGGGTGGCTCATCTCATGGTACCCACCTCCTGCCGAGGCTTGTACAGGTACTGTTGCAGTGTGTGGTGGGTGACCATGTCCTCGGTGTCACGGATACTTCTCCGCCTCTGTTCCAAGGACTGCATGTCCAGGCATACAGCGCTGACATTTTCCCTCCTGCATAGACCAACACTGAGCCCAGGGAAGTGGCTACACAGAAGTCTTCTGCCCTGCCTAGGTGCTTCATAGTCCCTTCCTGCCTCAGGACTGCTTGGATGGTTTCCCAGAATACCTTCTAGACTTCTGTGTAAAGTTGAACCCTAGTGCCACCAGTCCCTCCCTACAGCCCAACTATGACTCCTGAGACCCATAGCCTCTCATAAGTGCTAGAATAGCCACCACCATAAAAAACTGACTATTAGCTGCTCAGGGCTAAAGGACATGAACTGCTAAAACAGGTCAGGCATCTGCTGATAACCCTTCCTGCCTTCTTCCTTCTCTCTAATCTCAGTGCTTCACAGAGTCCTGCTGACTGCTGAATAAAGGTATGCTTTCACACATGGGGATGCAGGCATCTTTCTGTACCCTTCTTCTATCCTGGTCTACTTATACTTTCCTTACTCAGTTGCCCTAGGCCCTGTAGGAGGAACTAGTAGGCTTAATGGTCATAAGAGAGTTGCTTTTTAGGGGTACACTTTACCAGGGAAGTTTATGAACTGGTCACATACAAGAAATATGAGACAGATGCCTCCACAGTAGATGGGCGGGGTGTGCTGAAGTCCACATTCACCATATTGTCCGTACTTGGGGAGCGAATGAAGGCCAGGGACCCACGACGCTCTCCCTACAAGGATAACATAGACTCATTAGCGCTCAAGGATGTCCCTTAGGTGGCACCTGCCATGTCAAAAGATCCTGTGACCAAGCTGAAGGGCCTATGGACTTGGGCAGGCAGAGATGAAGCTCGAGGAAGATCAGCCTTCCTGGGACCCATGCAATGTCCCTAGACACTTTGCAGCTCAACAAGGGCCAAGATACAGAGTAAGAACTGGGGTTGGAAAACAAACAAACAAACAAACAAAAACCAAAAACCAAAAAACAGTAGGTAAAAACAGAATCTCTTAAAGGACACAAAAATATCTAGGATATACCACTCCAGCTTGAAGGTTGAGGCGGTAGTTTTTGTCCCCATCAGAATCTCTGAGTGGCAATGGTCATGGGGTCATGTGGTGCTTAATTGGGACTTACGTCTATTAATAAAGGATGTCATGGAGCCCAGACAGGAGTGGGTGGGTCATGGATGAACTGGCCACAAGACAGTCACATGTGTGTCATTGAAGGATTTAATATGAATATGTACAACATATATGTCTATGTTGTTTCTATGCATACATGTGTTTATGACTATGTATGTATGTATGTATGTATGTATGTATGTATTAGTTTACATGTACCTGGGTATGTGTGTGTTCATATATGTAAATGTGAGCATTACTATACATTTGGGTGTGCATGCATCAGCCATGCCTTTGTGTATGTATGTACATGTGAGGCTGCTGCTTAAGGTCATCAGCCAGTAGAAAATATCTACCAACTTGTTTCTGAGTACAGTGTATATGTGAGAATAGGTAGAGGACCTGGGCCCATTACCCATTTCCCAACATCTTTCATTTTTTTTAGGGAAAATACAGGCATTCATACTCCTCTAGAGCCTGGTCTCCATGATCAGGAGGATTTAGTTTCTACCAAAACCACAGCATCTAGACAGTCACTGTACCTATGCCTCTGATTCTTGAGTGACAGGGAACTCTGACATGCCCTATTCCTAGAGTACAACTCCATAATTCACAAGAACATTTGCAGTGACCACTCAAGCATAGCACACGCGGGTCCCACATCACTGCCCTCTGCCTGTGCCCTAGACTGCACCGCGTGGGATGTTTTACTTTAGTCCTTAACTTCAGCAGAGGGATAAATAGGATATTCTAGTACCTCAGCCACATAGCTAATAGCATCCTTCAAATTCAGCTCATGGAAAACATTCAGGATCCGATCTCGAGATTTTTGAGCAGATCTTCTCATGAGGACTTTGCTGAGGAACTTCCTGTCAAAATTGGACCACCTGGGGGACAAAAGATCACATCAGCACTGAGAGTCTGGGTCTGTCTGCCCCACGTAGATTAGAACAAGGTCAGAACATGCAAATGCCTGCCAGAGCTAGTCAACAGAACTATCCTTCTTTTTTCCCTCCTGGATCTTATTTATTGTAACAACCTGAAAGTGAGTTTTAAAGTGAAAGGTCATCATGCCACCTCAGGTCTCATCCTTTGCATTCTTCTATTTTTGGCAGTGGCTGGCAGTAGAACTATACGCCTTTTTTTTCTTTTTTTTTTTTTTTTTTTTTTTTTTTTTTTTTTTTTTTTTTTAGGTAACAAAATGGACAGGTTTCCAAGTGCCCATCTGACCCTCCAAGTGCTGTAAGGACAGGGCCAAGATTAAGACAGCAGTAAGCATTGTTCCAACTCCTGAGACATTCTTGCCTAGGATGTGTTGTTCAAGTTAACTCTGCAGCCTCAGGTGGACTCCATGTAATTATCTCAAAATACCAACAAGGGTGAGATAAGTGTTTCTGTCATATAGCCTTAAGTACCACTTTATGTTACAGTAAAATTCAAATGAGTGATTTCTGTTTCATGAACAAGATAATTTTAAATACTGACTAATACATCTTTTCAATTAATGAAATAGAGAAGTTATTTGTTTTCCTGGTTTTTAATTTCTACATTATTTAAGTTTAGCATTAATTGGTCAGTAAAAGGGTGTCTCTCTATATGCTGGGGTGATCATCAGGAATAAGATTCTAGTCCCTGGTTTGTTGGATGCTCTATCCTCTTTGTTAGCATTAACTTTGTTTTCTGCCTGCTTGCACCTGGAAGTGTAGTATACATTTAAGCCTGGGAATGTAGGTCATGCACCATGAAAAAGTGTCCATCCTTCTCCCCAGTCTAACTTCGGGGGCAGCATGGAACCCAGACAATTTGTCTCTGGCTCTTTTAAATGGAGAGGTCCTCCAGAAATTGTATTTTGTGGTTCTTGAATTGTGGTATCACACTGGTGTGGCCTCCTGTGTTCTTATTGTCCCTCTCTGCACCTGTGGGACCCATTGTTCTATATTTGAGGGGTCACGGGTAGAAGGGGGAATGTTATAACTTAGGCTACTTACTTATCTCTGAGGTAATTGTGTCCAATTTGTCCTGAGATGTCCTCAATGGCTGAGAGGATGTGGTCGAAAGCCTTTCAGAGGGAAAAACAAACTTAACTGGCCATCCTTCCTCACCCACAGCCTACCCCCAGACCTTGTCTTCCCAGACCATGTCTTCCCAGGCTGTATACTTCCACCTTCTCCCTACCCGGCCGTGTAGCTTCTCATTGAGCTTTGGCTCACGATGTTCACTCCTCTTCACCTTCAGCCACTGCACCAGGGGCTTAATGGTCAGGCCCTGAAAGACAGCCTTACTAACCCTGATGCCAGACAGATCCCCGTACCCCCCAGGGGCCTCTGAGCCCAAACCAGACAGACATTGGATCTCTTCTTCCACTGTATCTTCCACTGTAAACAGCCCAGGGACCCATGAATCCATTGGCACTGTCCTATAAAAAGGTGCCCAAAAGCCCCTGTGCTGTGGATGTCTATACAGACATCAGAACTTCCAGTGGTCACTTTGGGCGGCCAGATGCAAAAGGCCCGACCAGTTAGCATTGCAGATGTAACTAGGTCTGCTTTCATCAGTCTTGGCCAGAAAGTAGCACTTTAAGGACAAATTGTGTTATGTCCCCTGTGGGGCCACATGAAAACCTACAAAATGCTCCTAATTACTAAAATTACAAAAACCAATTAAAGTGTGGAATCTGGAAACAATCAACCTACAGGGCTCCACCCTGTAGGGCCAGCTGCTCTTAGGTGAGATCAGAGTTTGGACACTCTGAGGCAGGGCCCTGGGCAAGCTGAGCCACACCTGAAAGATGACTGTGAAGAAGACCACAATGAGAGTGGTGCTGACAAACAGATTTTTCTCCTTGACTTTCTTCTCATCCAGAAGTACCACCAAGGCATAGGCCACTGCCCCACGCAGGCCACCGTAGGACATGACCACCTGGTCAATGGTTTCTAGCTGCACCATTCTGTAGCGATTCAGGATCCAGGTCTGCAGAACAACACCTGTAGCAGAGAGGTCACTCAGCTCCATGGTTGTTTCTCTCAAGGCCACCCCTCAAGATTCCCCAAGGCCTTTTGCCCCTCTGTCCCTCTGCTGACTGTGAAGGATGGACAGTGGGTCTATCCCAAGGGCACTACTAGCCAGGCACTCTGTAGGATGAAGCAGTAATACTGCTCTCAGCCCAGCTCCCAGCTCCCAGCTCTTGTTCCTCGATCCCTTGGTACCACCTTGATCCCCATGCTTTGCCTTGAAAAATCTTCATCTTTATGAGGACCAGTGGTTGGACTTTTTACACAGCCACCGTGGGGCCCCCAAATCTGTGACCTAAACTAAGGGAGCCTAGCTCCTACCAAGAGTGCGCCTAGCCCTCACCAATGGCTCGATAGACAGAAATGAAGACCAGTGTCAGCAACACAAAAGCCGTGTTCCATGTCCAGATGTCGGGGTTCACAGCTGAGATACCCAGGAACATAAAGATAATGGTCTCTGCTCCACTGGCCAGCATCTTCATAGTGTAACGCACAGTGGTGGCCGACTGCTCTGAGATGTTGGCCTTCACGTACTTCTGACAGCAGATGCCGCAAAAGGTGATGCTGGGGGGGAGGGGGGAAGGGCAGTGTGAGATTTCTCTGCCTCAATTCAAGCAGGCTAATCCCACAGACCAGATGTTTCCAGGCCTAGCTCCTGCCATCTCCAGTTTCTCTGATGACATTGCAGGCCTCTACATTCCAGCAGATACAATCTACAATCTCCTATGTTGTATGAACCCTGCTCTTCCCGAGGGTTAATACTCTGAGCTGGGTCTACCCAGCTGCTTCCATGCTCCAAAACTAGATATGCAGTTTCAATAAAGGAACAGCCTTCACACACAGCCATGAGAGCCTATTGGTAGCTAATTGGTGGCCAGGTAATAATAGCCATTGAAGAAGCTTGGAGCCAACTTTGGTGTCAGGAAGCTCCTGCCTGAGTGTAAGGCTGCATGCCAGCAGAAGCTGTGATAGGGTTTCTGGACAGATCATTATTCAATCATAAGCCACAGCACACACCTACCATGTCCTCTCAGTAGACACCTGTCTAGCCAAGGATAATTCTGAAGACTTATTAACTTCTTAATTAAAAAAAAAATTAGATTGACTTCTTTACCTCTGTCAATGAATTTCTATCCAACTATGAAAGCTATGGAGGTGGCAGCCATACAATGGCTTGAAATTTGGGCTCCAAGGAGGAGACTGTAGGTAGGGACTAGGCTCACCCTGACAGCCCCTTCACCAAGGAGCAGTAGGCAGGGACCAGGTTCACTCCCACAGCCCCTTCACCAGGATGATGGCAAAAAGCCCAAGATACCCTTTGCTCACAGTGGCACCTTCTGCCAGAGTTTGAATGCAGGGGATGTCTGGCACATCACCATCTAGAAAGCTACCTACCCAGCCCAGCCAACAGCAGAGGGTTGTTTCTCGAGGGGGACTTACGCCAGGATGGCTGACAAAGACAGCATCTCGGAGGTCAGATAGGACAGGTAGGAAATGACAAAGACGAAGCCAGGCTCGATGATACGCACATGCTTGGTGAAGCGAGTCACCAAGGACAGCAGGAAGGCGAAGATAACACCCACCAGAGTGCCCCCTAGGCTCACCACGAAGAAGGACACTGTGAGAGAAAGGAATGAATGGTCCTTTGTGGCTGGTGATGAGTGAAGCTGACCAGGTTGGCTACTCATTCCTCATGGAAGGCTCCTGGCAACTGCTCACCGCAATGCTGAAAGTTTAGGAAATGAGGCAGCTTTGTTCTCTATGGATAGTGTGTCTGGTCTCCACATTTAGTGCAGGAGGTAGAGGACAGAGGCATGGTATACAGGGGACAAGACTTCATGGTAGAGGGCATTGGCTTGGCATCCCTGCAGGGCTCAGTCAGTAGCAAGATCTGAACCCTGTGTCCTTATACACTGTCCATCTGGCCTTGCCTAGGGAGACCTGGGTTGATTATCCATATCCGTTCTCAGGAGAACACACAGGATCTCCCAGGGCCTTCAGCATGTGTGATATTCTGGGAAAGGAACCCCAGCATTGTAAGTAACCAGAACATAATCTGGAGATCCCAGGATAGCCGGGGCCCCAGGGATTCCATTCTAGAGAGAAGACAAGCCTGTGTTCTTTGACATTAGATCTAAGACAAGTCAGGCAGAAACACTCCTGGTACATACCTATGCCTTTCACACAATCCACGCCAGTCACTGCGTCACCACCCAGTGTCACAAAAGACTCAAAAACATTGTACAAGACCTAAGGGTACAGAAGACAGAAACATATCTGGTCAGCCCTGCATCCACACCGGCCCATCCCTGTCCAGTACCCCCTCTTTTCTAGATTTAGTCCCCAGAGTTGACACCTGAAGTAGCTAAAAACACTTGTAAAGTTGGCACAAATGGACAATTGTCAACAGGAAAGGATCAGCAGAATAGCAGATAGGATGTGCAGACAAGTGAGTGTCCTAGAACCAGGAAAACAGGTACAATCTCTGAGTCTTGTTCTATATTCTTGCAGACATGTTCAAGAAACATTGAGGCGGCTGGGCAGACTGTTTGGGACACAGTTATAGTGAGCACCCAGTCATCAGCATGGTCCCTGGGGGGGTTATTCTTCATTATGAGGAAGAAGGTGGGAAAGGCATATACCATGAGGGCATGAAGGAACCCTTGGTCCACTGGAAGCTCACCCCACTACATACACAGAGAAATCCTCAGGGCCACTGTAGCTCAGGAAGGCTACTTCCTGAGTTTTAGACTAGGTCTCAAATGGGCCCAAAGAGTCTTCTACACACAGAATCTGATACAAGGCACCCAGCGACTCTACTACACTCCAAGGGAGCATAAGACGTTGGGGATTTCTTAGGAACCACAGGCAATTTCAGAGGGCAGAAGAAACCAAACACACTTCCTCAGGTGTCAGCTAAGGGCTTGGGCCCCATTCTTACCAGTTAATCCTCATCCCCTCCCACAGACCTGTAGTCCATCTGGGGACAGGTTTTGAAATTTCCTCAGAGCTGCACTAAAGCAGCCGCAGTGCTCATGTTTCGTGTACCTGCTTCTCGCTGCCGGGATGAATGCAACCTCATCTTTGTGGAGACCTTATGCCTACTTCACTGCATGGGTCTGAGAAGCCATAGAGGAGAAGTTGAATGTGTTCCCTCCACTTACATGATGACTCCTGACCTCAAGACCTCAGAATGAAGCTGTTTGGTAGGACGTTTTCAAAGAGAGTAGTTACGGTTAAAAGTGATCAATGGGGTATGCATAAGAACGTATAAGAAATGATGTATAAGAAGAGTGCAGATCATAAACACACAGAGAGATGAGCGTGTGAGCACACAGGCAGAAGATAGCATCTGTGGGCTACAGGAAGGGGCCTCCAGAGCCAGCTGCCATGCTTGGTACTCAGCTTCCAGCCTTCAGCACTGAGACAAGAAACTCTCACTGTTTAACCACAGGCTTCTGAAGTATTTTGTTTTGGTGGGCCCAGGGGATTAATGCAATTCCTGTAGGACTTTGTTGTTTGTTTATTCATATGTTTGTTTCTTTGGAAATAGTAGGTAATATCAAGTGTGGGTCCAAAGTTATAGAGCTCTGCTCTGGGGGATGTGGATATAGAGATTTCAATAAGGCAGCATTACTGCCAAAGGCGGTAATGAAGGAGCCTTAAAATTGTAAAATAGAGAAATTGGATGAAGCAGAGTTAGGGAGCCAGAAGAAGGTCAAAGCCTGTGTCTCCCCAACCCCTAACTCACACCCCAAGATTGCTGAACCAATAGAAAGGAACCCTGCAGGAGTTGGACATCTTAGATTAGAAACATAGCTTAAAAGGAGACCATGTACAGATAGTGACCCTCGTTCTAGCTTATCTATCTAAAGCATATTGGTAATAATCACTTGGCAACGTATCCTAAAACCTCCATGCAAGTGAAATGTTGTGTAGCTACTCCAGGGACCCCACCATCACTCACCACAGTCACCGCATCATTCAGCAGTGACTCCCCAAAAACAATGATGAACAGAACTTCATTGACATGGACTTCCTCAAACACAGCCAGCACAGCCACTGGGTCCACAGCTGCAATGAGGCTACCAAACAGCAAGAAATCCAGGAGGCCGATTTTCAGTTCACCTGCAAGAGATGTAGACATGGGACATGGGCTAGCCAACTGGCTCTTTCTCTCCAAATCCCACACCTCGCAGGTCCCTGGATGATCAGAGCCATCAGGAATAAAGGCTAGGTACAATTCTTTCAAGGGCTACCCAGCGACAAAGAGGATGTCAGAGACTGGAGCTCACAACCAGACACCCCCAAAATATGTAAGACTACACAGTTCTCCCATGTGGTGCTTCCTTCTCTTTTCTGAGCTGGGATAGAACTTGCCATCCCTGAGGCCAAGGAATGAGCATTAGGAAGTAAGAATCCCAGGCAGCCAATGTGCCCCAGGAAGTAGAGGGCACTGGACAGGGTGGTCTCTGTAGGGACTTGAGCCCCATATATCAGTGATTACTAATCTCTGCTGCCTCCAGCCAATACCAGAACTCTCTGAAGTCTCCATTTAGAAGTGGACCACACACTAAACTGCCATACCATATAAGCCCTGCCAAGCTTTCCAGAGTAAACTACCTTCTGGGATAGCCTTGAAATGCCTTAGCGGAGCCAGCCTCTTGGTCTAGAATCATTACAGACCCAAAGTGCATTCCAAAACCAAGCTGGATCCCAGAAGATGTGTAGTCCACTGAATCAAGACTGACTTTCCAGCCTAGACAGTGTACACACATTTCCATGGAGCTTAGCTGTCCCTCTCAGTAAGGGTGAGGCCCGGCCTTAAACTACTGTCTACAGAAACTGACCAGTGTCTAGGCAAATGTGGCTATACCAGCAGCCAAAGTCACATAGAAAAGAGAGCTCATTGGATGAGGATGATCTTTCTGGTCAGCTTTGACCAGCTAGGTCTCAAAGGTGGAGCACAAGCCAACATCCCATATCCCATGGGAGAGTGACCCTAACTGCAGACAGTGATGTATAGCAATACTGGTAATTAAAAGACACTATGGTATAATGATTCTTCATGGCTAAGACATAGTAGGAAAGTGGGCCTAGATGTTTCTGGAGAGTAAAATGTTCTAGAATTTGATAACCATGTAATTTCCCATGTAAGAATACTTGCTAAGGTCCAGTGAGCTGTATTTAAAGGTCTATACTTACACCGTAAGTCACTCTGTTACACGGTTCCCCATGTACCCTAAAAACAACTCCAGGAATATCACATGCTGGAATCTTATGGTTGACAGGGCCGTCAAGTGAGGGCCAGTATGTCCCCTGAATAGCTGTCGGTATCAGATCCACAAGTCCCTGTCCCATATCTCAAGACATTTCTCTAGGTCCAGATATCTTAGATATGTCCCAATCACCTTATGGCATCACCAGTGTGACCAATAGTACCTACCCTAGGGCAGGATGCCTATAGTTTTAGAAGCCAGGCAAGCCCCTCACCATTGAGGTCTTTATCTAGTGATGCAGAAAATCGGGGACTAAAGGGGGTCTCCCTAAAATAATAAGTTCCCAAGTAAGTTGATAGTTCCTGCTTTTACTGTTTCTTGTTTCTCCTTGGTCTTCAGGATTTCAAAGGCCTCATTCAGTTAATGAATGTTCCAAAGGGAACGTCCTGACTCCGAGTCCTCCTCTGAGCATCTACTTCCATCTGTTTAGGCATCACCTACTGTCTCACAGCTGGACAAAGATTCAGAATGGGATTGTGATGGGCGTTCTTGGTTATATCTAGGATGAAGTATAACCCACAAATTATAAAGAACTTGTGGAAAGGTAAAGAAAGGTCCAAGCATGGTGGTATATCCCTTTAATCCCAGCACTCAGGAGACAGAGGCATGCCAAAGTTAGTCTACAGAGCAAGTTCCAGGACATCCAAGCTTAGGTAGGGAAGGAAATCGTCGAAAACAGAAAGCTGACGATGATGTAATAGAACAAGTGGGCCAGCAAGCAGAAGAATTCAGCTTCTTCAGTCACATTATTCTGGCTTTAAAGTCAAGTGTAGAAGGGGTTACTGGGACAATTGATGCTGGTTGGCTGAAGCTAAGAAATTAGCAGTGATTAAGAAGAGACCAGAATCACTGAGGTAAAATCGTCTGGGAAATGTTTTCTGAGAGCACAAAGAAGCTGTGTTCCAGAGATAGGCATCATGCTGGCATCTAGACTTGGTAATAATAAGATTCACCCAGATGGTACTGGTTTTGGAGGTATGAAGGGATCATGGAGAACAGCTGAGGCGTGACACTGTGAAAGGCCATTGTTGAAGGTGCAGCCTCAGGACATCTCAGGACTGCAAAGAAGCTGAGGCTTGTCACCATGAAGAGAGCTTCTGAGAGACAATTGGTGAAGCCAAATTACAGCAGAAGACCCCAGTGTGTTGAAAATGCCAATACCATGGGATGATCACCAAGAACAGCAGAAGAAGTGGGGTGGAGTCAACCATAGCCTAGAATGATATAGAAGGCAGAGCTGGAGATGTGACCAAAGCCCTTTAGTGGAGCTCAGAAGATCACACGTGGATCCCAGACATTAGAACAAGAAGCTGTAACATTGAAGTTGCCTTGAAGTCTCCAAGATGTTAGAGATGCGAGAGCCATGGGATACTTGCTGAGGAAAGCTGCTAGCAGGGAGTAGAACCAGCCCACGATAAAAATGTTTGTTGCAGTCAACAAAGATGAAAGGATTTGGAGATTTGAAAAGCACTTTGACATCAGACATGGAGATACAGAGTTTGGAGTTAGCCCAGCTGTTTTTCAGTCTTGTTTTGGTCCATTATTTCCTCACTATGACATTTTGCAATGGTAAGACATATCCTGTGATGGAACTATGTGATCTTCTTTTTTATTTTGATTTTATAGGGGATTGCAGTTAAGCGATTGTATGAATCTCAGAAGAGATTTTGAATTGGGGGCTTTTAAATACTATTGAGACTATGATAGACTATGGAGCTTTTGAAATTGAACTAAATGTATATTGCATTCTACCATGTTTAGGTATGGCCCCCTTCATATGTTTGAACAAGCCTATGGAGGCCAGGGTGTGGAATGTGGTGGTTTGAATAGGTTTGGCCCTATAAATTCATGTATTTGAATGCTTGGCAATTGAGAGTAGCATTCTTAGGAGGTGTAGTCTTGTTAGAGGAAGTGTGTCACTGTGTAGGTGGGCTCCGAGTGCTCCTGGTGCTCAAGCTCTGCCCAGTATGGAAGAGAACTCTCAGCTCTTCCAGTGCCATGTCTGCCTGAAGGCTGCCATGCTTTCCACCATGATAATAATGGACTTAACTTCTGAAACTGTAAGCCAGCCCAAATTTAATGTTTTGTTTTGTTTTGTTTTTATAAGAGTTGCTTTGGTCACGGTGTCTCTTCACAGCAATAGAAACTCTAACTAAGACAAAAGGGTTAAGTGTTCCTGGGAGGTAACCAAGGTTAAGTGAAGTAATTGCTAGTGTACGTGAGCAGAAACAGCACCAAACCACTCAAGACTTTGAGGTGCTTAACTCTGTAATTCATCATGAGACTAGGAACATTTCACTTTCATCTCCTTCTCCCATGGGGGTTCACCAGCTGGTTCACACCGTTCTGGCAACTATGATAAGAGTTAGAACAGCTGCCTGTGCACACCTACCCACCCTGCTGATCTGTGTGGCCACAAATCTGTTATGAACATGACACAAAAGCTTTAGCTTACAGATGTCCCAAGGAAGGTAATTATAAATTGGACCTTTTTACACATACCAGGCTATTTACTTAAGTAGTCCACAGAGACACTGCCCATCATCCTCAGCCCCAACCCTTCCATATCTGAATCATTACCTTGGCTAAATAAAGTGACTTGTACTCACCCAGAGGACAATGCATAGACTTACCCATCAAGCCACTGAGGAAGACACCATAGAGGGACAATCCTGTGGTGGCTGCATTCCATATAGTGCCAATGACAGCATATAGCAGAATGGTGCCCAGGTTGCCAAAGAAGAGTCGATTGGGCATGAAGTATCCAGCATCCAACACAATAGGGGGCAGAAGGTAGAAGAAGAAGAGCGTGGGTGTGAGTGTGAAGGAGGCGATGTGGTCAGCTGCCCAGACGATGCCGCCCAACACCAGGCCCAGAACGATGAGTAGAGCACTCTCGGGGACGATACTGGTGACCTTGTGGGACAGGTGAAAGACTGTGGGAAGGAAAGAGGGTCAGGCAGATCAGGGCCCATAAGGGAACACAATGTCAAAAAGATCTGGAGACAAGGTCCACCAGAGGAATGGGGGAAGTTAGGGGGCCAGGACCACCCCCCAGCAAGGACCCTCCATGAGATCAGGGTGGTCACTGGTTTCTTGCAAGCTTGAATACCAGGAAGCCAACTAATTTCCACTTGGGGTTCTGAAGACCCCCACTGTAGAAGCCACTATCAGCAGTTCTCAATCTGTGGGTCGCAATCCCCAAAAGACTATCAAAAAACATATTCACAGTAGTAGAATTAGAGTTATGAAGTAATAACAAAAATAATTTTATAAGTGGGGGCTACCATAACATGGGGAATGGTATTAAAGAGTCTTGGCATTAGGAAGGTTGAGATCCATTGCACTAGATGGACCTCTTGCTAGGTACCTGGAATAATGATCCTTCTGTTTCCCCAGCCACCCACAGTTAATGGTGGACAAGAGCAATGTTGATAATGACCAGGCCCCTCTAGAAATGGGTGATTCCAACCCAAAGCTGGGACACATAGACAGAGCCAAGGCCAAGAGCTGGATAGAACTCAGCCACACCAAGCCAGTAGAATCTCCATATTCACACAGTGATAAAGTATAGGCACTGGATGACAGAACCTCTCACTCTATGATAATGCCACAAATGCAGGCTACATAGCAAATGAGAGGAAGTGGCCTAAGTTGGGACGTACCTTGCCCTTCAGGTGGATGCCCCCCCCCCATTTGTCCTGACTGTTTCTAGTCTGTTCCATTGCTTAGGACACTCATGTTTCTCATATTTCCCCATGATCCCTTTGGGGTCATAGCCATCTAGGAGAAGCAACTACTACAGCCTCATATTCCCCATGACCCCTTTGGGGTCACATCCATCTAGAAGAAGGAGCTAATATAGCAAAGGTTTCCAGAACCGCAGGCAAAACCTTCCTGATATTCAAGTTTGCAGGAAACCTTTGACTACCCTCCTCAAAATCCTCAGGCTCCTTAGGCTCCTCAGCCATTACCAACTCTGCTAGGACCTTGACAGGTGCCCAGCTCTGCCCTATAGAGAACAGCCATTTGGCCATGAATTTTGCGTCTGATTTGGACTCAAAAGAAAGGTGATCAGAATTCCTATGCTAAGCCTGATTTTTAACACGATTGGAATGCTGACAGACTGGGCTGCCTCCTTTGGCTTAAGCAATGTTTTGTACAACCAAATTCATTCAACAAGGCTGTCACATTGATGATATCTCTGAAATTTAAAAAAGGAGGTGTGTGTTATCCCCCACCCTGCAGCCCCCCACCAACAAACACCCAAGATTCCTCTCAGGCCAGGGTGGCATGGTAATCCACAGGAGTCTGATCTCATAATGATAGTAGGGCCTGTGGCATGCTTTTGGACACACCCTTATAAACTGGATAGCCTTGACAGGGCTCCCTGGCTAGTGTCTCCACAGGTAATTGCAGGGGTTTCAGGGATTAGGGGTGGAGGTTGCTACTGTTCTTAACCATGACAGGCCTGGACTGCATACAAATGATGCCTAGGCCCTTCACAAGCTGGAGAGAACCAAGTGTCAGATCAGTGTGGCATCTCACAGTTTTCAACCTTCTAGCATTTCACCAGAAATCATCAGCATAACAAAGACTTTGTCACCACCTATAGTCCCCATCTAGACTCTGAGCTCCAGGAAGGGTCAGGTTTTAGCTGTCACAAACAGATGGGTTATGCTCTAAGGATTGGAGGGACTGCCTGCCTATGCCCCACAGATGATTTTCCTATCCCAGCACTTCAGACCAACTTGAATCAAGTTTCTATTCTTTCCTCTGAGAGTTTCCACTGGTATCAGGTAGAATTAGCTGTGAGGCTCACCCTGTAATACTAAAGGCCTAGCAAGACCACAAACATGGTATAATTTCCAGGCCATGTTGGGTGTCTGGGACAAGTATATAAGAGAAGGTACCAACTCAGAATGAGTGAAGCTGCTGAGGGAGGGTTGCCAAAGCTACTTTCTTAATTCCTGCACAGTCTTTGGAGGTACACGGGCCAACGAAAAATATCTGGAAGGTCTGGTGTTGCTGGGGTTTACAATACATTCTCTTATGGGTGCTGTCTCTACTCCAGGGAGAGACTATGATGTGGATGAGAAGATCCTAAATATTGGTTACCCAGAGGGAGCTGAGGACAAATATGTATGGCATCACCAGCCCCACCCTGAAACCTTACATCCTTGCCCTGATCCTTATGACCATGGGCATAGACAGTCCAAGGATCACAGAATGTCTTGGCAACCAACTTGAGACCCCAGACTCAACAGATCCTTAAAAATCCTAGGGTTCTGTATTGTTAGACCCAAAGGAGTTGTGCTAAGTTCTTTTGGACCCTGGGTAAAGACTGTTATGCCAGAGGGAGTCTAAGAGCCCAAGCCTTGGCATCCCACTTCTCTGAGACAAGATGAGACTCCTGCTTCCCGTTCTTCCCAATGACTATAAACAATGGGCTTCGATTGCAAAGGCCATCCGTGTTCAGAAATGTCTGAAGCCCTTGAATCCCCAAAGACTTTCAGCAATTGTTCCATGATTGTAGCACCCATGTGTTCTGCTTGTGGTTCAGCTTCTTTTTAAAGGGTGGAAGACATACCTTACCTTGGTTCTGTCCTCCAGTCCCACAAGACCCATGTGCCAAGATTTCAGGAAGCTATGTGGTAGCCACAGAGTCCATGTGCTTGTCTGGCCTTTCTCCACACCCTGAGATGGCTCCAGTTAGGGGTTTCATTTCTGCTGTGCCCTATGCAGTGTCTCAATCTGAAAGCTGGCGCCCTGTACCCTTTGGGTCTCTGGAGTGTGAGTCTCTGAAAAGCCATGAAAAAGGACCAGCAAAACCTCTGAGCTTTGATCACACCAAAGCTGTGAGGTTGCTTTTTGCTCAGGACTTTGGTCTTTTCTTACACCCTTTCTCTAGAGCAGAGACTAAAATACCTCACCTCTGTGGAGTTCCCTTTGACAGTCAAGACTAGGGAAGGTACAAGAGCCATTCTTATCTCTGGAACAACAAGGCAAGCCTGCCCTTTAGACACTATCAGCTAATCCCTTCTGTGTGGTTGCTGGTGACTGTAAGATCTCAACAAGTGTACTCTACGTGCATGGAAGACAGGCTAGCTTCAGATCAGCTGCTCTTTCTCAGAGTAGACCCTGAAAAATCCCAGGAAAATGGTCTCTTCATTTTCTCAGAATATCCTTCTACGTGTGGTGTGGATGGGATGAATACTGTCTCTGTCCTTTGTCATCTTTGTGATAGGACCAACCCTAAACATACATTTCCACACATGAAAAGAAACCAGAAGAGTGAAGGACTAAACATTCTTAGGTCTGAAGTGTCCCCTGGAAGAGTGCTGCTGTCCCCTGCATACTTCATAGTCCAATATCACTCACTGAGGACTGACCCCAATTTCTTTTTACTGTTTGTAGGTACTGGCTATCTTTTCAGGTTTAAGATACTTCTGTTCTTGTCTGTTAGATGCTGTTTACAGAAGTTGATAGCTTCTTCACTGGGGTGTTAATCCTTGTCATAAACTGAGCTGTAAAGTTCTGATTCCTTCCTTGACTGCCCACAGCCATCGTTGATTGGCCACAGCATGCCAATGTAACCTTGAGAGGGCATTGCTCCTTGTGCTTCAGGAAGGGCTCAGGCAAGTATACTCTGATTATTTTATTTTTAATACCACAAGTTTGCTGTAAAAGGCACATTTCATCCTTGAGAATGACCTAAGGACAGATACTAACACGAATATCCCACTTTCAGGCTGTGGTTTTTGTTTCTTCTATTTCCAGGGGGCTTCCTAAAATCCAGAGCAGATGGCTAATCCTGCATGCTTTGATAGTTCCCCCTGGCCTTCCATAGTGAAGGCATTAGCAGTATTCCTATAGTGGTCTGAAAAGGAGCAGCAGGCACCCACACTTGGACGATCCCGGGTTTCCTCCTCTGTGCATTTCTTCCTCTGATCATCTTACTTACATTGTTAAGTCTCCACCCTTCCATCTCATAGGAAGCTCTCTCAGCTTCTTGCTGTTCTTATTTATTTCTCAGGTCTGATGTTGGTAAGCTCATGCACCATTTTCAAAGCTCTGAAAATCCTGTTCAGGTTATCATGTCTGGCAATGAACTCTAGGCTCTGGAATCTGCACTCTTGACCCTGCATCTCTGTTAACCTGGGGTTTTGTTCATCTCCCTTGGGTCTGGACCCTTTTCTGGTTCATGGTGTCGCTACTTGCCCCTGAGCAATCCCATGCATTGTGTTACTGTCTGACTCGAACAGCTTTCCCAGTGACCACCTCTTCTAGGGCCCGAGTGTTCTTCTGGGCTGGATAACTCCCCTACTCCCCAATCTTCAGTAGCTGGGAGTTTTGCCATGACCACGGGGAGAAAATCTCAAAGAGACCTGGCCCTGAGCCTCGGTGGCCCTGGGTTAGCAATTGACCATCTGTTATAGGCTAGGATCATCCTCACTCAATGAGGGAATACCTCCTGCTGGATTGGGGACCATGGGACCTACTTGGCACAGCCTAGAACAACCTAGTCTGTGCCGGCTCTTGTGTGTCCCTATGATTAACTCCTGAGCAGCAATCTGCATTGTAATTAGCTACTTAAGCTAGAGGTTCAATTAGTTTTAAGTAGCAATTTGTTAGTAGCTCAGCAATTAGAGCATAATGGGCATTCTATAAATTCGTAAGCCAGCTGCTGTAGAACAATCCTACAGTAAGTAGTACTGCTTCCTGTTGCTGGAAGGGTGAAGACCTGTAGTTGATCACATAGGTCTGACGTGTGTCAGGAGACATTCACACACAGGAATAGCCCAAGCATAAATTATGGTGGGTCTGGGCCAGCTTCTTCCAAGGTGCTGGGTGATTTTTGCTGTGGTATTTCTGCTCTAAAGATGGCAATATAGGTTGCAGGTTACTGTGGTGAAATGTACACTACACACCAGGCCTTTCTTCCTTCCTTTACCTTCTGCCCATATCCACAGATGTACTCATCATCAGGGACATCCCTCCTATCTGAAAAGTAGGTGCTACAGCCACTGCATTGTGACTTGGGGAAGCAAGGCAGGAGGACCTGGTGGAGCCTATGGAGGAGGTTTCAGTGTCCCTCACAGTGGTCTTCATCTATGTATGACTGGTCCTTAAATTGCTTGGAAGCCCAGTCTTGGGGGCATGGAGATGTTGGTACAGCATGGAAGGAGAATTTCTTCCCACAGTGGAGAGCCGACTCCCAGCCCATACACATGCAGAGGACAGGAGCTGGGTGGCTGTGACATGAGAAGCAGGCCTTTAGTTTATACTGGAATTCTCAGGCCCAGTAGTCTTTTAGGGAAAGTATGACCTATAGGCTACAAAAGCTGTGCTGGGATTTACATCCTAAATATCCCCAAAAGCTATACTATGAAAGCCTGGCTCCCAGGATGGTGCTGTTGTAGAGCTTGTAGAACATAAAGCTAGATGGTTAGATTACCTGGCCTTGATGGAGTTTATGACATCTTTCTCTCCTTAGCTTTTTTTCTTTCTTTTTAAAGATGTATTTTTATGTGTAGGTGTGTAGCTGCACATGTTTTAATGTGTGTCCCCATAGAGGTTAGAAGGTACCAAATGCCCTGGAGCTGAGGTTACTGGAGTTGGCAAACCACCTGATATGGGTGCTGGAAATGGAATTTGAGTCCTCTACAAGAGCAGTAAGTACTGCTCACCCCTAAGCCATTTCTCTAACCCCTCTTTTGTTTCTTTATGACCCTAGCCATGAGGTTAGAGGTTTTGCTTGACCACATGATCCTGTCATGATGTGTTGCCATGGCCTGGAGCCTTCAACGTCATAAACCTAAATAAGTTTTTTTTTTTTTTTTATCCTTGTAAGTTGATCATCTCAGGCACTATTTTTTTATAATGATGGAAAGCTGACCAGGACAGCAGCAGAGGGTGTCTGAGGCCTTAACACAAAGAACAAACACCTTGTTGCTCCTATTTCCTGGGGCAGACAATGCTTCAGAATCTACTAGAATGTGTTCTGCTTTGGTTTGGCTTAGTTGTGTAACTTCCAAAGCCAAAAAAAAAAGCAAACTTCATGGAAACAAGAGCCAAGAATAGCAGGAAACAGGGAGAGGGTCTCTTTAGAGAACAGATAAAACATTCTAGGAACAAGGAAACCAGCGTGGACAGAGTGGGGCCCCGATCCTATGTATCAGCTGAGGATATTCTAGAGGGCATGTGTGACAGGACACCCAGGCCCACAGGTTACTTATTGCTGAAGCTCACCGTCACAGCTAATTAAGCACAAAATGGTACAACCATCTGATGGTGACAACAGACAGTGAATGCTTTAGTTATAATTACAAACCCTCTGACCGACGTAAAAGGTCCAAGCATTCATAAGCAGACACTTTGGGACTATTCACCAGAAAGAGGAGACGCTTCTTGGGAAGACCCCAGCAGACCCTGACCCCCTCACACCATGGGAATGCAGCTGGGGACAAGCCTTGGTCAGGCCCCTAGTCAGCCCCACTGCCAAGGATCTTTCAAGGTGACAGGCAGATTTAGCTGAGTCCTTGCAAAGGCAGCAGCACAGTAAATCCCTTGGTTTTACTTTAACAGGTACAAGCCTTGGAGAATTAAACTCTGCCTAACAGAGCAACTGGACCGAGCAGAGAAAACCTGCCCAGAGGAAAGAAGGGAAGCGCCTGATACATGGGCCCCCTGCTTGTGCAGCAGAGCAGGTCCGGGCCAGACATGAGCTCACACGTGCATGCACAGTTTCCTGTGCTCACATGGATACACAGAGACAAACACATAGATGGCGTAAGCACACTCACACACCTCAAACACATGTGGGCACAAAAAGACCCTCAAGTGAACCACCAGAAAAGGGCCGGAGTCTGTAAAGCCAGCAAGTTCTGCCCGGCTGCCTAGCTTACACACAGAAGACGCTATTGTTCTGACCTCAACATTACTTCTGTTCCTAGCTCTGCCCACTGGGCACTTTGTAGAAATTTCAGTAAGTATGTCAGCTATAGATCCAGGGCAAGAGGTAAAGATATTTATAGTCCATCTGGAGTCTAACCAATCCTTCCTCCTGCTTACCTCCCACTAGGCAAGTACCTGGAAATTCACACTCGTCAGGGTAGACCTGGTTTATCTTGTAGACAGGGAGCCCCTCTATGAGCCAGGGCTTCTTTGGGCCTGAACAACTTGGAAAACAACATTCTCTGGCTAACCCTGCTCCTTACAAATGGCAAGGAGACATTGTTCATTTATAGGCAAATATTGCTAATTTCTAAATTAATAAATTGTCAGTGGCTTCCTGGGAAGTAATGGCTCCTTCTGATCTAAGCCATGGTGAGCCACAGAAGCAAGGTTCTCCTGAAGCCCCAAAGGGCTCCAGACCAATGCAGACAAGTGTGTCTGGGCCTGCCACAGCCTTTGTTCCTGACAGACAGGTGGGAAACCCAGATCTCCTTAGACCTGTACTTAGAGATGGCTGGCTTCAGAGGCTTTCATGTGTTTGTGGTTTCTCCTCATTGGCTATCAATTATGTAAGTTACTCTTTTGGCTTCTTTTATATCCTCATTGCCATACAGCTCTATTTTACATCTACTCAAACTAATATTTTTGTGGAAGGTTGCTCAGATAGGCTGGAGTGCGTCCCCTTAAAGACCTGCTTCCTGTGCTTACTCCATTGCTCCAGGGTACTAGCCTGCCACCATGGCAGGCGCCTACCATGTGGCAATTGTTTCTAGTGGTATTAAGCACAAATTTGTGCCTTAACAGCAATAGGTAACTAACTGCTTATTAAGTATAAGAGTGGGAACAGCTTGGGCCTGTGGTGTGGTCAGAAGCTTGCTAGATATCAATCAGCCTTGCTCTTCCTTACCAAAGTATCTTCCCAGAGGCCCCATTCCCCAGCTTACTTTGAGGTCATGCTACTCCTGAAGTTCATCACCCACAAAGCATAAGCTTCCAGGCTTTCTTTATGATTTCACAATTGGCTGGAACTTAAAACTTGAGAGAAGGATTTTAATAATCACATCTAATGATTGGGTATTGGAACAGCTTCCGTTCTTCCAATTCATCCACAAGTAACAGTTACAAACTCTGAATGAAATATGCAAACAACAGGCCAAAACTGGAAGGATATTCAAACCTAATAGGGGAACAGCCTGGAGACTTCTCCACCATCCTGAATCCTAAGCACAGGTCCCAGTTACAGCTGAGCAACAAGACAAACCCACCAGAAACCTTTAGGCCAGAAAGCAGGAAATGAGGATCCGAGAGCTACTAAAAAGAGAACAGCAAATCTCAGGAAGGAAAGAGTCAGAGATAGGAGCCCCATATTCTCGGTAAGAAATATTAACCTTCAGCCAGTTCCTGTAATTTCTTGCGAATCACACAGGTCTCAATCTGTCAACTAGAGCTAAAAGAACAGAATAAATACCTGCCATGATAGGAACAGAGAGTACTTGGAGTTTCAGTCCACACAAAGATCAAGTGCCTAGTAAGACCATCACCTCAGAAAGCAGTTATCTCCAGAGGAACATAGTAGCACACAGTTTCTGCAGGGTATAAGTCCCAATGTCTTCAACACAGTTCAGAATCACTAGACATGAAGAAGTAGGAAAGTAGGACAGATCACAGAACAACTGATGAGGACCACAAAATGATGCAGATGGGAATACTGGAATGATCAAATAAGTACTTTAGCTTAGCTGTTAAAACTATTACAAGAAAATGTAATTGTTAATTGAAAAAGATGACCAGTCTAGGAATTGGACTGGGACATAGGTTAGCAGTTTTTCTCTGAAAGAGTAGTAATACCATAAGATTTATGGAATATACAATTGATTAGCTCTGCAAAACATTGCTCTATTATACAGAAACAAAAGGGCAAGTATGTGAAGATTTGTTCTAATAAAACTTTATTTAAATAAATAGGTATCTTGTCTACGGACCACAGTTTCTTGACTCCTAAAATATGTTATCAAAACCAGGAAGTGGTGGCAAACACCTTTAATCCCAGCATTTGGGAGGCAGAGGCAATCAAGACTGGTCTACAGATCAAGTTCTAGGACATCCGAGGCTACACAGAAAAATCCTGCCTTGCAAAACAAACAACAAAAAATTCAAATGGAAATTCTGGCATTGAAGAATACAATATCTGAAATAAAAATTTAGACTGACTTCACCGCATAGAGATGGTTCAAGAGCTAGCAATTTGGCCAGCAGAAATGGCACAATATGAAGCACAAAGACAAAATATATTTTTTTAAAGTGAGGAAGATGCCATGATCTTCAGGGAAGTATCAAAAGGTCTAATGTATGTGTGTAGTGGGGGCTCTAAAATGAGAGGGAAAGTAATCAATGAGAGTGTTTTGAAAAAAAAATAGTAGCAGAAAATGACCCCAACTTGGTGGGAGACATACTTACAGAGTTCAGAAATTCTGCCAACTTCAAATAGTAAATTTTTTGAAATTACTCTCTATAGCACCATTTGGTTCAAATAGTGAAAAAACAAAACTGAGAAAATTGTCAATATGAATAACTGTTTCTTTTGGTTTTGTCCTATCAAAGGACAGGAAAGAAACTTGGGTCTGTTGTAAGTCTATCAATGCTTGGCCTTTCAGGGGCTGTTGTTTTGACTGGAGTCTAGAGCCTAACTCTTGTTAAATGTATCATAAGTCCTCGGGACCCTCCTACCGCACTACACTTTTAAAATAATGTTTTTGAAGCAGATGCCATAAATGGTGTTCTAACTGATCTCAAATGCTCAGCAATTCTGTTTTCCCTTTGGTTTATCAACAACCACATAGTGCTGTGTTGAAGCTGCAGATGAGCAGGACAAAGTCCCTCATTCTACTTGAAGGAAAGGTCATTGCCAGCACATCGGTAGTGGCCAGACCTCTGACACAGACAGCCTCCACACAAGGTGTACCCACATCTCCATGATATTGCAGAAATATTTTTTGTACTTCCTGAACAGTGGGTTTTTCAGAAAGACATAGAGCTGGCAGGGGTAGTGATAGGCACACAGACATCATCTGAGGGCAGAGGCAACACCCATGAAGTACCCTTCTGCTGTCTTGGTTCCTCCTCTAACACTTGAGCAAACGGCTACCAGGGAGGACCTAAGGAACTGGGCACTTGGAATCTAGGATGGACTGGCCCTTGGCCCACTAAGATGTCTATGGTAGAAAAGTGGGGCTGTGCCCTCCTAATGTAGCTTCAATGTGCTATGCATCCACAGAGGAGACACTTGCAATTAGAGGTTCTCTGTGGCCTCCACAACTGTAGTCTCTGGCCTCATTCTCATTATAACAGGCCCTCCCTGAGGCCATAGTCCACCAGGAGACCCATGGTATTTATCATGATGGGCAGAGTGGGCACTGGTGGAATTCTGGGATATCAAGTGAGAACTGTGGGCAAGCCCTGGCTTTCTGAAGCAGGTTCTTTGGGAACCTCAGGCACCTGGACTCCAATCTTTAGTGCTTACCAGGCTGCATATTTTAAATGTAGAGACAGAAAGACAAGTGAAAGAATCAACTAGCTCCTAGCCAGCAATGAGACATGGCCAGAATGACTTTTTCCCATGTTCCTTAAGCCTAGAGCAGGACCCTCAGGAAGGTCCCTAACCCTCTTTTCACCCAGATATCAAAACCTGTCCCATCTGTCCCAGGACCTCACAAACTATGGGTTTTCTAGCCATCAGTTCCCTAAGGGCAGAACTGACTGACAGGGTGCTTGGTAGGAATCTTGGATAGAGAATGTGGTTCAAGGTCCTTTTATAATGTGAGACTTATTTCAGGACCTTTGTGTTTAAAAGGGAATCCCATTCCAGGCTGGAAATTAGGGGTAAGCAGTGGGCAAGGCACTTCAATTTTCAGTCAGTACCAGGGGATAGCTGTGGACAGTGGCACAGAGACAGGGTAACTGAGCCCAGATGTTATGGCTGCAACCAACATACATGAGGACTGGAGGCACAGAGTTCACATCAGAGCCAACAACAGGTGGCCTGTCACCACTCAGGGCTTCCCCAAAGCATAAAAAATGCCAGAGGCCAGGCAAGCCTCCTTTTCATGGCTTTGAACTTGAAGAACAGTCTGTCACATAATAGGAAACCACTGAAAGAGAAGCAGGGACCTAAAGGTTAAAGGCCAAATTGATGTAAAATTCACTAAAGCGAAGATTCTCACATAGGACAGGGTATGAGACACAGGTGGATGCACTAAGAGCTCCAAAGAGTTTACAAGAATAATTCCAGTTAATCTTGCTGACCTTCATACCTTCATGTGAAAAATTCCAGCAAGGCATTTTCCCTGAGTGAGGACTCCTTTTGTGCAGATAAATTGTATGGCAGTGTCCCAAGGCTGTTCACTGGGCCTGGGCCCACTCACATGGTTATGGCCACTACCACCTGAGAGCTCACAACTTTTCTCCAAAGCCAGGACTTTGTCACTATTCACTTCCTGGACACAAAGCAGGAACTCATCAGGACTATTGAGCTTTGCTGTTCATATATCACAGGCAGATGATAAGTTGGAACTCCAAAGATTAAAAAAAGCTATAAAGTGTCCCAGAAGCACAGGCCCTCAGTGAGGGTGGGGTTTAGAGACACGGGGCATTGGTATGTAAAAATGTTGATGGGTTAGTGCCAGGCCTCATGCCAACAGCCCATCCTTCAGCTAGCTGCTCCTCTGAGACAGATGGTTCAGAGCCCAGGGGGGCCTCCTGAGGGCCCCCACCAACACCTACCACCCTGGGCAAGGTGCCCCCGCAAGGTACAAACAGCCTCTATCTGTGGAGCCAGAAGGGCATGGTTCCTGCACACCCGAGGGCTCTCTGTTCCCAGGACTCGTTGGTTCACATTCTAACAGGCAGTTTTATCTTTGGACTTTATTTCCTGGTGTAAGATGACAATCTCTTCTTCTCTGGATTTTGTGAAGATGAAAACTGGATCCCCAGAGAGCAGATGCATTACTTTATTCTTGATCCCAAAGAAAACGAAAGGGCAGAGGACTTATTTATTGTCTTTATTTCCAAGGTTTCCAAGGGCCAAAAAGAAGTAGGGAGCTAACAACCCTGGTATTTCTGTCTCTCCACAAATACCACACCACTCCTGTTCCAGGTTCCAATGAGGCTTTGTATCACGAACATAACCCAGCTCAAGAACTAGCTGAGAATCTCAGGGAATAGCCAGAGATACATACTCAGCCAGTAAGGGGCTAGACTTGTAGGGAAATGTCAGACACTAGTACTCTGAAGAAATGAGTGTGTTCTTAAAAGAAGCTTTATGCAGGGACTCAGTACTTCTTGGAGTGGGTGTGGTGGTGCAGGCCTGTAATCCTAGCATGTGGTGGGGAGGCAGGCGGAAGGATCATCAAAGAAAGAGAAAGAGAAGGAAGACAGGTGGGAGGCGGAGGGGAAAGAGATCTCTTAAAAGTTAACAACACGAGAACAGTAATTTCAAAAATCAGCAGAAGAGCTGAAAGATGAAATTCTATCAGAAAATAGAAGAAAGATGATACATATGTTGATGAGCTGTGCTGCTAGACTAAATGGCAGAAAATATATGAGTCCATAAGGGAAGTAGACCTGCTATGAAGACATTGTTTTAAACAGAATTGATCCTATATTGTGGGGAGAACTTCCTGTATGAAGAATGCTGACAATGGCTTCCAAGGTTAGAAATCAACCATGAAAGAAGCCACGTAATGTCTCAAACTCTAGACACAAAACTACTTATATCCTGCACATCTCTACCCCAGAGTGGCCAAGCTATAACACATCAATGACCACCAGGTTACTCCCTAGCCCTGAACCTCCAGTCCTGATCCTCAGAAGACTAAGAGAGAGCTTCTGAAGTAAATACTTTAAAAAGAGGAACCTCAGAACAAAAGCAGAGGATGCAAAGATAGTCCAAGTCAACAGAGACAGTCCAAGGGATCCAGCCAGGCTAGGCAAGGAGACTCTGAATCCCTCAAGAAAAAAACAAGAGAACCTCAGGCCTCAAGCAGAGCACAGCAGCATATGGCTTAAGCAAAAAATTCCCTGATGAGCACCAGAAAATGATGCCAATAGCACTGGCAAGATGATCAGCAAGTAAAAGCACTTGCCACAAAGCCAAATGAACTGAGTTTGATACCTGAGACCCACATGATAGAAAGAGAACATGCTATTATACACATACTATGGCATGAGCACACATAGGTATGCACACATAGGTATGCACACATGTCGTGGGTAGGCCTGATGCTGCTTGTATTCTAATGCTAATATTGGACCCCTCAAGACCTGGTTGTCCCAGACATGAGAGAGTCTGCACATAGTCCCAAGTGACACTGGGTAACTGTGTGACCTTGCCCCCAAGTTATTTTTGATTGATGAATAAAAATGTTGACAGCCAAGAGCTAGGCAGACAAGCCATAGGCAGGGTTAAGGATTCCCAGGCTTTCGATTGGAGGAGAATGAGAAAGAAAGAGGTGATGGAAGAGGGAGAAGCCCCCATGGGTTAGATGAGTCATGAGGATGTGGCCCTGAGGACTGGCCAATTGGAGTTGAGTAACCCCGATGAAACATAGTAAATAATAACTCAGGGTTATCGATAGAAAGGTAGATAGCATTAAGGCTTACTATAAATAATAAAGGTTGTGTGTGTCTTTTATCAAGGAACTGAATGGTCAAGGTGAGGTAGAAACCCCAAGGTTGGTATTAAAAATTTCTACGATACACACACACACACACACACACACACACACACACACACACACACACAAATACAATTATATCAATAACAAATGTGGTGCCTAATAACTTCAGGCAAAACAGAAAACTACATGGGCAGTGGAGACACAATTGTATTTGTCACATGCTGTGAAGAATTTTGCAGTTACAGTAACTATAACCCTGGAATGTTATGGAAGACAGCAGATAGCACAATATAAGTTGGGCAGCAGGACAGACTCCAAGATCAACTTGAACAGGAGGAGAGTTGATACTATGTCCTCTGAACTTACTTGGTCATCTTGGTCAGTAGGGACAAGGAAATAGTGGCAGAGGCTGCCTCTTTCCTAACAGTCCTAGAACTGCTGGATTCTCAGTGCTGACAACCAAAAGAAAGAAAGATAATATAGTTGCTGCGCTAGCAGCCCTGTGCTAGCTGAAGAGAGTTTGCAGGATGTAGTGTGTCTGCTCAGTGACTCTGGATCCTCTCCTACACATGCAGCACAATGAAGACCCAAGCAGGCAGGTAAGAGTTGAAGGATCAGCTTCCCAATGGGACCCAGAAAGACACAAGGCAGGCAAAACAGATGTGTAGAGCAGAGTACAGAAAGGCCCAGTGGAGAGGGGGTATAACAAGAGGTCCCATCTATAGAACTCGCCACCTCCTCTAGTAACTACCGTACTCCAAGATTTCCTATGGCTTCTACTGTCCCGTATTTGTGTTGTGCACCTGTGACTCTGTCACCTGTCACCTGTCACCTTGTGTATCTCTTGACCAGATTCTCTTCCCATAACTCTGTAACTTCTTATCTCATGAACTCACATCAAAATTCCAGGAAGGAATTTCATTTATTTACTTATTCACATGTGATATTTTGTCCACAATACACTGAATTACCTAACACATAGCAAAGCCACAGGCTACAGACAAGTTTCTATAGGCCTTGTTTGCTGATATCAAGATAGTCTCGGATGATATGATTGTCAATGCAGAAAGTCCAAAAAAAAAAAAAAAACCTACAAGATTTCTGGGACTGATGAGTGACTGCAGCAAGGTTAAAGAATGCAACATTCCTACACAAAGCCCACTGATTCTCTATATACCAGCAAAAGAGCTATAGTACTTAAAACATCTTCTATATACCTTAGCACAAAACAGATGTATGAATCACCCTCCCCCAAAGTGACAATATATGCTTTATGAAAGCCATAAACTTTGACGGAATAAATCATATAACAATAAATTAGAATGGTCCATTATGAGTTAGAAGTCTGAGTCTTATTAAAATGTTGGTTCTCCCCTCTTCATTGTGGATACAGGCATCCTGGTCTACAATGTATTTGGAGAGGCAGAAGCCCAGAAATAGATGCTTTGTGGTGAAGGAAAACAAGTAAAATGGATGCCACAACTGCCAGATCTGTTGCAGCTGAGCTTTTGGAGCTGCCCAGTACTAGGAGAGCAGACAGATCACTGCCAGTGACTGAGAGAGAGAGAGAGGAAGCCTGCAAATACAGCATGGGCAGAGAAGCATGGAGATTCAACAGAGACAGATTATTCTTCAACAAATAGTACTGAAATAATTGGACATAGAGATGTGAAAGTATGAATCTCGACAGAGTCTACAGCCTTTAAAAAAAAAAAAACCACAAAACAACTAACTAAATGGACTAAAGACATGAAAGTAAAAACAATTTCTAGAAAAAAATATGACATGGGGAAAAATGTCTAGATTATCTCAGGTTTAATAATGAATCTTTAGATAAAATACCCAAAGTATGAAACATAAAATAAAAAATAGGTAAGTTGGACTTCATTCAATTTAAAACTTTGGAAAGATTGAGATGTCAGGCATTGAAGAAACATTTGCTTGGCACACATAAAACCTTGAGTTCAATCACTTAGCACCACCCCCAAATTTATTAATTAAAAAACTTTGGAGAAAGTCTGTAGCTGTTCACCTGACAAAAATTAATATCTAGAACATATAAAAATTAAACACCAAAAGAAAAGTGGTACACATGGCCAATAAATAATAACAAATAAAAAATGCTCAACATCCGTACTTATCACATAAACACAATTAAAACCACATTGAGATTCCATCTTTCTTCTGTCAGCATGGTAATCAAGAAAGCAAGCAATGAGATGCCAGCAAGAGCTTGGGGACAGGAGCCTGATATAGCTGTCTCCCGAGAGGTTCTGCCAATGCCTGACTAATACAGAAATGGATGCTCACAGTCATCCATTAGACGGAGCACAGGGTCCCCAATGAAGGAGCTAGAGAAAGGATCCAAGGAGCTGAAGGGGTTTGCAGCCCCCTAGGAGGAACAACAATATGAACTAACCAGTACCCCAGAGCTCCCTGGGACTAAACCACCAATCAAAGAAAACACCGGAGAGACTCATGGCTCTAGCTGCATATGTAGCTGAGGATGGCCTACTCAGTCATCAATGGAAGGAGAGGCCCTTGGTCCTGTGAAGGTTCTATCTATCCCCCAGTATAGGGGAATGTCTGGAGTGGGTGGTTTGTGGAGCAGGGGGAGGGGTGAGAGGATAGGGGGTTTTCGGAGGGGAAACTAGGAAAGGGGTAAAAAAAAATTTGAAATGTAAATAAAGAAAAAGCTAATTAAAAGAAAGAAAGAAAGAAAGAAAGAAAGAAAGAAAGAAAGAAAGAAAAGAAAGGAAGGAAGAAATATTGGCAGAGGATGGGGAAAGGGAGAGACTCTTAAACACTGCTGATGGGAATATAAATTTGGCAGTCACAAAAATGTGGCATATAAGCAAACGAAGTTTCATTCATTAAGCACAAAATTATATCATTTGGAAGAAAATAGAACAGAGATCCTCATGTCAAAGAAAATAAGCCAGACACAGAGAGATAAGTACATCGTGTTTTCTCTAACGAGTGGTGTGATACTTAATCTTGATGGTCAACTTAATGGGGTTTAGAATCACCCAGGAGGCAAACCTCTGGGTATGTCCGTGAGGGTCTTTCTAGAGAGGTTTAGCCATGGTAGAAAGACCCACCCCAGATGTGTGCAGCGCCCCCTCAAGGGACGAGCACCAGCATTCATCCCTCTCTGCTTCCTGAGAGAGATGGGGCCCACTGCCTTACACTGCCCTTGCCAGGCCTTGCCTACCGTGGTAGAATGCACCTTCGGACTGTGAACCAAAAACAAACCCTTCTTCTTTTAAGTTGTTTTTTCTTTTGTTTTGAAGTATTTTGTACCAACAATGTGAAAAGTGACACATACAGATTCTAGAACTTTTTTATGACACATGAGTGAGGTCAGTAAGAAGAGGAGGAGAAGCAGAAGATCCCGTGTAGGAGGTTGGAGAATACAGGAGAGAGCAATTGTGAGTGGCTAAGTTATCTAAAAATCTAAAAATTTAAAATTTTTCTTTTAAAGAGACAGGTTCTTACTACCCGTACCTTAGACTGGCCTCAAACTTATCACCTTCTTGCTTCAGGCTCCCAAGTTCTAGGATTATAGTCATGTGCCACATTTTCCAGCTAAAATGAAATACTTTTGTTCTGCAAAAGACACTATTAAAAGTTAACAGAGACTGTAAGAAAATATTTGTAAAACACATATTTGATAAAGACTTCTCTCCAAATATAAAAAAGAACTCTTTAAAAATTGATTAGAAAGCAAAGAACTCAATTAAAAAGTGAGTCAGCTGTCAAGCCAGGAACGTTATCAGAGATGCACAAATGTCAAGCAAAGCATATGAATAGATATTCCTCCTGGGACAGGGAGAAGAAAAATAAGAGCTGGAAGAATGGGAGACAGGATACCATGTAACACTGGCTTTTGGACATGATAGGACTACCGCACTCAGCTTATGGCCACTGTGATCACCTGTGTCAGACCCACACAAGAGAACCCTGTCAACATTCCAACTGAAGGGGACAGGGCTCAGGAAGATTCGCCTACTGAGGACCAACTGGCAATTGATAGCTGCTGGGGAAAGGGAGGCAAGTTTCTTCATGTTTGGCCTCCAGCAAATTGGCCATGTTCTCCTGGATGTCTCTACAACCATGTGCTTGCAGGAAATAAAGGTGGGAAGGGAGGTATGAGAGGGTGGAGAAAAATGGGAGGAAAGATTTGGGTTGAATTCAAACAAGATACATTGTAGACATGTGTGATACTGAAAAGAATAAAAAAAAAACTTCTGTACAAAAAGGAAAAAGAAAACATCTTTCACATTGCTTGGTACCAGGAGAGAACTAAAAGTTTCAATGTAAAGGTCTACTGTATACCAACCAGAGTTGCAACAGTCCAGTTCACTGTCCACTAAATGTTGGCATGGAGTTGGGGTGATACACTCTCACCATTGCAAGTACAAAATAGTGAAGCCCCTTGGGAAAACAGTTGGCTGTTTCTTCCAACACTGAATGTATTCATAGTCTCTGCTTTTATAAACCACATTCAAAGAACTTGAAAACTATGTCTACACAAAAACTTGCACACAGATCTTTATGCTAGCTTTATTTAAAATTGTCCGAAGTTTGGATATGTTCTCCAATGGATAAATGAATAAATTGAGTATATCCATGTAATGGTTAAACTATTAGAGAGGAGCAACCTTAAACACATGTTATTAAGTGCCAGTCTAAAAACATCACAGACTACCTGATTGCATTCGGGAAAGACAAAACTATAGAGACAGTAAGAAAGATGGATGACGGTCAGAGGTGGGGGGGGGAGGGTGTGAGTAAACAGGTTCAGAATGGGAGTCAAGGCAGGTAAAATACATATGACAATGGTGGCTGCATGTTATGCATGTCAGTGCCTTGAGTTAATAATGGACCTCAATTTGGTGGGATTGACAAATACTTCTAGTTAAAAATTCTTAACCAGCGGAGGAGGAGGCAGCTTGGACAAGGGCAGGATCAGCTGTACCAGCACACTGATTATTCTCCAAATCTAAAACTTTACTTTAAAATTAGGTATGTCGACGTTTTGAGAATTATCCTCACGGAATTCATGCTAGGTGACTCTGAATGATATAGGCTGTAAAAGGCCAGGTTAAGAGACAGACCAGCTCAGAGAGTGTGTGGGCTAAATGCCTGTTCTTCACCTAAGGGTGAACACGGGGCTGTAATTTTATGGCATCCCAACTATTTACAGTGACCTCACCATACTATAGTTTCAGATTTTAATAAAAATTAGAATAAATAAAAATCCTGCTTTTCACTGGAAAGTAAAAGTGGAGAAGGTGTTGGTGCCCAGGGTTTGCCCTGCAACCAGAAAGGAAGAGCAAAAAACTACATCTGTAGAGCAGGGATGCAAAGGCTCTAGGCTGGACTGCAAGGCAACAGATGAGTGAGAGTCATGCAATAGGGTCCTCCTCAGGCTCCTAGGCCAAAAGACAGCAAATGCACGCTGGGTGCCCTGGCAGTGTATAAACTTGTATATACAGATATGGCACAGAATGGGCAGAGAAAAGCACTCTCCCAAAAACCAGCTGCTAGTGGCTCTAATAAACACAAATCCAGGGGTACCTTCTATATTTGTACTAACCCTCAGTTCATCTCACTTTGTTATCTTATACTTTCAGAAAAGGGAATGCTTTCTGGGGCTGAAGATGGCCATAGCACAGCCGCATGCCTGCATGTAGAAATCACATGAGCCACCCACAACTAGATGCCCTTCACTGCCTCCACTCTGTAATGGCTCCCAGGCTCCACTGGGAACATAGCAGCCTCTCTGAGGATACAGAGCATGGCAGGAACAGAGAGATTAGGTAAACAGTAAGGCCAAAGGTGCCATATGCAGAGAAGGCATGATGTCTGATCCTACATCTAGCCCAGTAAGGCCTGACCGTGGAGTCTCTCATGACCCTAGACATGTTGGATGTCATGACTGTCACTGAGACTGCAGTGTACTCTCTATAACACACGTTTTCCTCCATTGCAAGGCATCTTTTTTCCATGTACCTTATTACACTCTACCAGACGCCACTCCCAAGGCAGCCACAAATGCATCTCTACAGTATTCATGTGTGTGCATTCTAAGACGGCTGGGTCCAAGGACCACCCTAGCAACTCTAGTGGGTGAGATAAAGGAGGACAGGTTCCCTTCACCTACTCTATAATGCTGATGGTGATGGTGCTAACTGGCACCCATCCTTATTCCCAGGAGAATGTGAATTCATTTTTATAAGTTTTTCATGCAATATATTTTGATCATTTTCTTTACTCTCCCTCAACTCTCCAAGATCTTACCTACCACCCAACTCCATGTTCTTTCTCTCTCTCAAAAGAAAAATCAATCAAACAAGAACAAAAATATGGTGTCCATTTGTGTTAGCCAACTACTCCTAACCACGAGGCCTGCCCTAGAGTGTAGTTGGTATAACCTGGGTCACTCCACTGAAACAACTAATTTTCTCTCTCCAAGCCGTTATCACTTGCAAATAGCTTCTCTGTCAGGTTGGGACTTTGTGCTCACTTCCTCTTCTCCACGCTGGAATTTTGTCTGGCTTGAACTTGTACAGGTCTGTGCATTCTGTCACAGTGCATATGTTCATCAACCCTGCTGTGTCTAGAAAACGCTGTTTTCTTGAGGTCACCCACCACCTCTGTATACTCTTCTGCATAAATCCCTGAACCTGGAGGGGAAGGGTGTGATAAAGGCATTCCAATTAGAGCTGAATGCTCCAAAGCACAATGATGATGAATTCTTAAACATCTCACAATTGAAGCCTACAAAATGGCTCCAGGGGTAAAAGTTCTGGTCACATAAACCTGGTGACTTTGGTTTGATTCCTTGAACACACACTGGAAGGGAACTGACTTCTGAAAATTGTGCTTCTATCTCCACAGATGTGCTGTGGTATGTGCACATGTACCCAGGCACTGAACACACAAAAACAGACATGTACTCAAGGGCATGTGCACGCAAGCACACACACACACACACACACACACACACACACACACACACACACACACAGAGGGGAAATTTCCCGTAGTTGCTATCAGGATCCCATGCTATGGGACTGTGTTATAAACAGCCAAACACAGCTTTGTGACTTCCACAGACTGCCCTGCTGGCAAAGGCCGTTTGTTCTCTGACCCTTCCTTTGGTAGAACACCAGGGGCTAGTCTGTCCTCACAGTGAGCACTCAAGACATTGAATGACCCCAGAACCAGCACAATTTGGGAGATACTATGCCCTCAGGAACAGACTAGGCTCAAATCCAATCTGTTCTTTGTGAATAACCACATTCACCTTAAGATCTCAAAGAACAGAATTAAAGATAGAAAGATGGGCTGGCAAGATGGCTAGGCAAATAAAGATGTTTGCTACCAAGCCTGAGAACCTGGAAGGAAAGAACCAACTCCTGAAAGTTGTTCTATGTGACAACACATACATTCATGCACATATATTTTTAAAAGAACAAAATACTTTTATTACATTTATTTGTTCAGTGTGTGTGTGTGTGTGTGTGTGTGTGTGTGTGTGTGTACTAGGGCATGCATGTAGGGGTCTAAAGATAACTTGCAGGATTCAGTTCTTCCACCATGTGGCAGCCTTCTCACTCTCCCTCACTCCACATAAACTCAGGTGATCAGTCTTTTAAAAAATTGAGGTAGTGAGCAGGTGAAGGTGCTTGCTGCCAAGCCTAATGACCTAAGTTCAACCCCAGGACCCACATAGTGGAAGAAAAGAACTGACTCCTACAAGTTGTTCTCTAACCACCACAAATATTCCTTAACATGCATATATATATATATATATATATATATATATATATATATATGATGTCCAGCTTGGGAATGGTGTTTCTATCTATGTGTGGTTTTCTTGGCATTTTTTGGTTTATTGTCTGCCATTATATGCTGTAACCCTCTCAGACACCAGGTACCTTGTAAGTACCTCATCTGCCGCACCCATTTCTTAACACCTCTCCATAGAGAGAGGCAGATGCTGGCTCATGGCCTGTGAAGAGCTTGTCCCCGTACAGTTAAACCAAGCTGCCAGGAGTGCTTTTTAGATGCTGCAACATATACAGGTAGGAACCAGGAGTCTCCTAGCCCAATTGTGAAAGGAACTTCATTGATGTGTATTTCTAGCAGCCTTGGAATGCAGTGTCTCCTTGGATAACATGTCCCTCCCTGTAGTCCTGGAATCTTTCTCCCAGGCCAGTATTTCCCTCAGGATTTCTAATTTTAGAGGTTGGAGTCATCTCCATGGACTGACCTGGTCAGGGGAACCACTGGTCTCCTAAGTGAGATGAAAAGCTGGGGCCCAGAGATAGCACTACCTGGGCCAGAGACAGCACTACCTGGGCCCAGAGATAGCACTACCTGGGCCAGAGACAGCACTACCTGGCCCAGAGATAGCACTACCTAGGCCAGAGACAGCACTACCTAGGCCAGAGACAGCACTACCTGGGCCAGAGACAGCATTACCTGGGCCAGAGACAGCACTACCTGGGCAAAGTATGCTTAAACACTTCTCCAGCAGAGTCTAGGTGTGGAAACAAGATGAGCAGTCTGAGTATGCACATGCAAAATCACCCAGGTGGTGATTCTTATATTCACACGGGCAGCACACACACACACACACACACACACACACACACACACACACTTCCTAAGAGGGCTCTGGACTCCTAGATCCACGTTTCATTGGCTCATCCACATCTATTGCTAGCTTTTTATACATTTCTTCCCAGCCTTCCCAGTCTTCCTTGTGTGACTGAAATAAGCTACATTACTTGCACCCTGCAGTGAGGGCTCCCCAAGCTCCAGGTTTCTCACTTTCAAAGGAGCGATTATGCGCACTTCACTGTATCTCCTCCTCAGGCAGCTTCAACAAGGTTGGAGGCTCGGGAGGCCCAGAGAGGACTTAGGAGAAAGACTTGGCTGATGCTAACTTCTGTGTGCTCAGGTTGAGGGATCCAAAGCAACCCAGAACAGTAGGATAGCTGCTATGGGTCCACATCCCCTGAACGGACCTGCCCCAAATCTAAAAAAAAAAAAGTCCATAAAAACGAGCTTTTTAAGTGTCCCATTTCGCTTGGGAAACTCTTCCACAGCAGAGAACTCAAATCTAACTGGACTTTGGCACATCATCTCAGCAGGTGGTAAATCCAGCTGGTTTCCTGGCTTGCCTGGGAGGGGAGAGCAGCGGAACAGACTGCTCCACCTCACTGGAGACTTTCCTCTTCAAGGGAGAGCTTGAAAATCTGACCTGAAAACGATGCTGGGTTTGTCTTGATCTAGGGATAGCTCCTGGAGCTGAACTGATGGCTCACACAAAGTCTCTAAGATATATGTCTAGGGACAAGAGCCTGGCAGGTGCTCCTAACCATCTCCTTCCCTGGGACTGAGTGTTCTTCATGAGTCCCCAGACAAAGTCCACAGCATTTACCCAACAGTGAGCCTCCTCCAGTAGTCCCTGACTACACCCTCTCCAAGCAATGATGCAGTCCCAATGATCCTGGTTCAGATATTTCTAGAATTTATCCACATCTGTCCCCACTTCTTGAATCTCTAGGGCTTAAGCTGGTGTCCGATTCCCTTTAAAGCTCTGCTTACTGTGTCCAAGATGGGTTACACCCTCAGCATTCCTGGTAGTAGCTCTCCAGCCCCTCAGTCTGAACTCTGTCCCCTGTAGCCAGCAATCTGAGGGCTCTCCTTCAGATAAAAGATCCTTCTTAGAGAAATGACACTCAGTGATAGATAGACATGGACAATGGGAGCAACCAGCTTGAAGCAAAGGCCAGTCAGTGTACACAAGCCTGACGGACTTCACCTGTCCAGCTACCAGGCTGACACTCAGATGTCATACCCACAGTACTCTAAGCTTACAGAAGCACCTTTTGCCTGCCACGCCCGAAACTGTGTTGTCATGCACAGGAAACTGGGTGACAGTTTGGGGAAGAATTTGACTAAGAACTTAGGAATCTCTTCCTTGAACTCAGGATCAAAGGGGTACTTGGAGCTTAAGGTAGGACGCCACTAGGTTTACAGCATGACATTAACTCATCCACATGTATACATATCTGTGTATACAACCAGCTACTCACACCCAACTTTACATGCATTCACTCCCTGCAGAAGCCTTGGTAGGTACAGACAGGTCAGCCACCAGATACTCAATAAGAACTGAACTGCACACTCATTTGAGTCAAAGGAGCTTGGAGGGAGGAAAGTTATTCTCAAGGGCTGGGGTAGCCTTGTGATTTCTAAGCTGGGAAAAAAGTGGGGTAGTAGAAAGCTGGGTGTAAAAGAATAAGGCTGCAGATGGCATCCAGCTCAGAGTCATGAGATACTGACAGCCCTCCCCTTATTCCTTCTTGTCCCTCACTAATGACATTCCACCATCCTGGCCACTGACTCCAGGTCCATGACTCCCCAAGGTAAGGGGCTAAATTAGGAAGAGCTAGAGTGTCCTAAACTCACCAGCACCTGCCCGTCCGTATTCCTAGCTAGAGGCTTGAGAAAAGCAAAGCCCAGAGAAGAGCAGGAGAGGGGAGCTGAGGAGAGAGGTAGGACTAGAGGGCACAAGGGACAGCAGGGTAGGGTGAAGCTTAAGCTGGCAGCTGGGCCTGCTTAGTTCTTAACAGTGGTGAGGTACACAGGAGAGTGGACAGGGACTCCCAGGTGCCCACATTGATTAGAGAAGCCACACCCACCTCAGCTTCAGAAGGGGATGTGGGGTGCTATTCAGCCTAGTACTGACAGGTGGCACCCTAAAACATGCTGCCCTGAGCCCTAACAGCCATGGTACCCTGATCTCAAGGACAGCTACAACAGAGAAGGTAAAAAGCCTTTTGCTCAGGGAAGCTCCAAGCCCTGGGGCTGGGTAGAGAAAGAACAGCTGAGCTGATCCTATCCTTACCAGGCTCATTCAAACACACAGAGGACCCATGGGAGACTCAGGACTCACAAATCCATGGGGACCATAATTTTAAAGCACCCCAAACTCAGACACTTGTTCCCAAAGAAACCAAAAGCGGAGTTCCAGCACATGACAGCTTGTAGGGATAGATCAGAGTCCCACAGCTATGACATGACATGAAGCCACCTGAATGGTTAGGTTATCAGGATTCAGAGGTGCACTGTAGCAGCCTGGCTTGTTATGATGAGCAGTCTGTAGAGTGCTTGTAGGGTGCTTGTGCCTCACAGTGACATTGTCCAGGACAAGAGAAGACCTAATAGCTCTCTCTAGAAAGCGGCAGAAGGAAAGGTGTGGCACAGTCACCTGTGCAAACAGGCAGGTTAGTCAGGGCTCGTCCCTGCATGCTACGGCACTTCCTAACCTTCGCTCTCTCTCCTCAGGATGCTTCAGCTTCAAATGCTGCATGAATTTACACCTCAAGCTGTCCAGGGGCAGCTCCCCAAAATAAGACTTTATACCTTTAGTGACTCCTAGTGGATTCTACAGACTCCCCTCAGCCACATGAGCTCTGCCCCATGACCTGCCCCTAGACTCCTCTCCCTCTCCCTCCCCACTTCTTTTCCCTCCCCCTCTCCCTCCCTTTCCCCCCTTCCTCCCTCCCCTCCTCTCTCTGCATTTACCTCTCTGATCAGTATAGCCCCACACCGTTCTGTTCTGATCTGAGAGGCTCCTGATTTCCTTACTGACGGGACTCAGTTAGGGGTTGGTCACTGTTACTGCCTGGATCACCTTCACCAAGCACCTCTGGAGGGCCTGCAGGACATCATTTTTGTCCCCTATAATGACCTCCTCCCCTATTCTCCCAGTCTCCTTCACCAACCCCTAGTTCCCTCTATGGATTTAGACAGAAGGTTTGGGTACTGTGCCTGTTAAGCTCAGGAAGTGTGAAATGGGATCTGTGCACAGAGGCACCACTGCTCCCAGCACAGTACCGAGAACCCAAAAGCTGTGTGCTAATAACCCTGCTGTGTATGGGCTCTTCCTCCAAGTAAGTCTGGGCAACCTCCTCACCTCCCTGAAGCCCAGAAGCTCTGATTGTTCTCCCCACAGCCTCTCTCATCTTATTCTGTCTTGCAACCAAAGCGGTGGTCTGAGAGGTCAGTTGTGACTGAGGCCCACCCTCTACACAACTTCAACAAGGACCAAAGTCCTCCAAGGCCTGCAGATTAATTTGTTTAGTCTTCCCCTAGCATTGCCTTGGCCTCTCCCAGTCTCTTTTCATTCTCTCTTTAGACTTTCCATAAGCTCCCCTTATCTACCCTCCCCCTCCCTGGCCTCTTCTAGTCTTCCTTCAACTCTTCCACCAACTCCCCTGGCATCCCTTCAGACTCCTGCCCAGCTTTCCCTATCGCCAACAACTTCCTACTGTATGCTCCTGAAGCTGCCTGGATCCACCCTAGGTGGTGTCTTAGTGGATACTAGCTGGACCTAGCCACCTAGGGCCACTTAGTGCTCTGATGTAGGCCCTTATAGCCTATTACTTACCCAGCCTTGAGTCCCAACATTGAAGCTGCAGACTAGGGACTCCCAAATGGAAGTGTGTGGACAGAGAAGGGAGCACCTCACCCACCTAGACTGGACCCTGCCCTTCCACCACAGACAGTCAGAACTTTCCAGCCTACCACCTCTGTCCTTAGACAGGTACCCTGGCCTTGACATCCCTGCTCCTAGCCTTCCTCAGTTCCCAACTGCAATCGTCACATTACCTGTGTTCCAGGATCCATGTCTTATTTCCCAGCTGGGTCAAAACTGGCTGAAAAAAGTATGACCTCCTAATCATAAGGAAGTTAAAAAATAATCAGAAGAAAACACGAATCCCATCAGCATAAGACCTTCCCATCTTCTCCTAGAAGGCAGTTCCTGTACAACTTGAGGATGAAGTAGTGTGGACAGTTCTAAACATTTTTTAAAGTACTCAGGGGTTTAATGAATGAGAACCATGTCCTTTTATGGGAGCTGTGGAGGTGTCAGGTATATGACCCAAATTTGCACACACATCAGCTATGTGCCCACAGAGATATTCGTGAGAGTCTGTGATGGGGCATAAGAGGCTGATTGTACAGGGAGGGAGTTGGAGAGGGTTCTGCAGAACAGATCAAGGTCATCAGGGATCTGAGTAAATCCAGAGTTCACAGCTGAGGGAAGAGCTGTAAGGTAAAGGCTGGGTACCAGAGTCTCTGCCACCAAGAGAGTGTGATTCTCAAAGCCAGGCAGGGTAGAGCTGAACCTGCAGATTGCTTCTCTACCTTTCCGTTTCTATAGTGAGCATTTGGGGAAGATAATGGGTTCCTGGTATGGTCTGAGTAAATCTGCTTCAAGAGCTAACATCTGTGAAGATTTGATGTAGCTGCTTATTGTTGGGGCTGAAAGGAATGGAACTGAGGGACAGCTACATTGGTCCTTAGAGGAGAGGGTCTTGTGAACAGGTGGAGTCTGAAAGGTGGGAAGGTGTCTGTTGTGATGCCTGAAGCAGCTATACTTGAAGATCTTCCTGGATAAAAGACCCCAGTGCCAGACTCTTAGCTAAACATGCTGGTAACGTGCAGTACAATGCATGGAGTGGACCAACAAGGGCCAACCCCTGTAGGTTTAAGCAGGGAAGGGTGTTGGGGGACAAAGCAGGGATCTGCTGGGAGTATTTGGATCAGTGAGAGCCAGACTCAGCCAGGAAGCCTTGGGAGCCTGGGAAGGATCATCTCTATAATTTCTAGAAGTTGGGAGTGGGGTTGAGTTGAATAACAGGGAATACCTGGGTCCACTAAAATATTTAAGACAGAGAGGCCCTTCTGCAGAGCTGCCTGTCCACTGGTGACCCTCTTGACTAATATTGGAAAGAGTTGCTGCTGACTCTGGTGACCAGGCCTTCTTGGGGCAAGTTCACGGCCCCTGGAGACCTGCAGAGCTATAACCTTAGGAATCAGGCTCCCCCTTAGTCAGTATGCTGGCCCATCACCAAGCACAGCAGATAGACCTGGCTACTGCTGAGCTGAAATACTAAACTCCAAATCTGTAGTCCAAGGGTACAGAGAGAAGCTCCCAGGTGAAGCAGACGCACACACTCACTTCAATGCTGCAGTCCATGGAGAAGCGGTTGAACCTGGTGAAAGGGCGGCCTTGGAACCTCCCTGGCCATTTCTGAACACCCTGTGTGAAAAAGTCAGTACTGTCTAGTCACAGCAACACACAGCACAAACCTTACTGAAAAGCGCAGTCAGATAGTATATGCAAGGAGAGACCAGTGCCAGATCCACGGGTTAAATGAATGGGAAGAGGAGGCAGCAAGAAATAAAATAAAATAAAATAAAATAAAATAAAATAAAATAGCCTTCCCTAACCAGGCACTGTGAGTCTGAGCTGTTAACCTTATTCTCTCCACAGCTTTCCCTCCCCTGTCCTGCTGAAGGGGCATGCTCCCTCCTGGATCTTGGAAGGCCTCTTCTGCTTCTTCTATTCCATAACCTTAAAGGAAACTGGCAGGCTAGGAATCTCTGTATCTGTTCTTGCTCTCCTTGAATAAGAGTCTAACGAATTCCATCCTTACCACCACCACAAAGATCGTCTTAGATTTTTTTTAAGAGGTCTGACCTTCCTCTCACCTTGCCAGGAGCTCGCTCCTTCAATCCCACTTCCCGCTTCCCATTTCCCGGAGCCAGCTGAGAGGAGAATCATCTTCCCCTCTAGACAAGGGGTCATGAGTTTCTCTGGATTAAGTAGTATTTGTTTGTTTGTTTGTTTGTTTGTTTGTTTAACTGCTCTGGACCCAGAGTCCACTCCAGTGCCACGTACAAGTCAGTTCTCTCAGTGCAATACGAAGTCTAGAGAAGGATTTGGATAGAACGGGGCCATGAGCATGAGATTGTGGGGGCAGCGCCTGCTCTGTAGGACCGCTGAATTAGCTGGTACACTTCTCCGACCAACAATGCACCAACAGTGCACCGCACTCTTGCTGAATGTGCCTCTTCCCCAGAAAGGGATAGAAAAGGCAAAGGCAAAGGCAGGTGGTATAGACTCTAAGAGCATGGCTAAGGCTCAGTCATAGGATACTATGATCCACAAAACCCGGGCCGCTTACCGATTTTGGCCAAGCTGGCCACGAGGATCCAGAGCGCGATGATGTATGGATCCTGGACGTGGTGCCATTTGAAGGTGACCACCTGGAAGCTCCCATCACTGCTCGGTTCCTCCTCAATCCCCCTCGCGCCTTGCAGGCTGGTCAGCGCCAGCGCCAGCGCCAGCAGCGGCTTCCACCCTGATCCCAGAGCCCGGTGCCACATCGCTGCTGCTCAGCTCCGGGAGCCAACACGCATACCTTAGTGAGTACCTGCTGCGCTCTCCGTCGCAGCCCTCTGCGCGAGCCCGGAGCTGGCAGCAGTCAGGTCCCCAGGCCCGCCCGGGTGGCCTTTAATCCCGCTGCCTCCTCCCGCGCCAGGGCGGGGCCTTCCCGCCCCCGCTGCGCACACGTGAACGCAAACAGTCCTGCTGCGTTAGAAGCACTCCCGCCTGCCCTGCTCACGCCCGGGCTCTCGGGCTCTCCTAAGCCAGTTGCTAGAACCTGTGGATTCGAGGCCGCTCCTCCCCAAGGTCGAGTGGCATCTAGCCCACTGACAGTCTCTTCCTTCCCAGCGGAGCGCAGCGCGAGGCCATTATCGATTCTACCCGTTAAATTGGACCTGCTTCTCCTGCCTTGGCCACTTCAGCAGCAGGATGGTTTTGCTTGCTGCGGGGTACGCTGCACCCCGTTATATACACTCAGCAAGTCCTCTTTCCATTGAGAACCTCGAGTCCGCAGGTAGCACACCATGGCATCTAAGTAAATTGGGACAGTCAAGAAAGACAGAAAATTAAGGGGACATAGGACAGGAAGAGGCTTCTCATTCCAGAGTATTCTCAAGCCTCTGGCCAAGTGAGAGTCAAGAATTCCATCACAATTAAAAAATTGCTATGAACTTTGCATATATACAGTATTTTTTATATGGAAATATTTTTTTATTTAAATGGCAGCAAACCACACTTAATGCCTAAACATATGTGACTTTAATCTCTTTCCCAAATAAAAGCCTGCAGTTTTCTGGGACTCTCACAAACTTTGTTTACAAGAAAACAAAACCAAAAAATTATCATAGCCAGTGTGGTGTTGCATGGCTGTAATATCAGTATTTGGGAGAGGGAAGAATTCGAAGCAAGCTTTGGCTGTGTAGCAAATTTAAGGCCAGTTTGGGAAACATAAGACCCTGGCTCAAACAAACACAACACTAAATCACGTCTTAGCCCTTGCACAGTCTTTGTGATCCATGGTTTTACCTTATCAGCTACAATCCTCCTTAGTATACCCTAGAACTCAACCTACCACCTCATTTAGGAAAGAAGAAGAAGAAGAAGAAGAAGAAGAAGAAGAAGAAGAAGAAGAAGAAGAAGAAGAAGAAGAAGAAGAAGAAACCAACACCTTAGCAACTCTTTGAGATGTAATTTCAGAAGTCACCACTAAAACTGTATACATGGCCACTGTAAAAACACTTCTACCTTCCAAACCTACCCTTCAGCAATGACCCCTGGCAGCTCCCCTTCCAACCACTTAAGCCTTGGAAACCCCTGACTAGACACCCTTCAGCTGCCCCTTTTGGACTTCCCATTGGGATACCCAGAGAATAGATCCAGTTCTCCCTGGATTCAGTCCCTCTTCAGACCTTAGTCCCTTGCTGCTGCACCCTTCCCCTACTTGCCCAGGTAGGCAATACCTCACTCACTCTGAGGCTTCCAGACACCCCTCCCCATGCTCACCACCTAGACTGCCTAAGATCTTGCTCTAATGTCTAGTGTTGATACTGAGATCCTGGCTCTTTGCCAGCTCTGCTCCTCAGCTTAGCTCGCTCATCAGCTGCTGGACTGTGTATCCTTGGGCTGTCCTCTATGGAATGTCTACTTTGTAAGTGTGGGGCTGTTTCAGTAACATGGCTGACCCCCCAGGACTTGGAGTAGTGTCTGCTCTACAGTAATATGTATGAAATACAGAATGGATGGCAGGAGACTGATTGGACAAGTGACTGGTGGTTGGACTCAGGACAGGCAGGGTCGCCTTTTGGCATCTAAGCCCAGAGGTGAGGACTCTCAGGAGGAAGTACTAGACTGAGTGACTGACTGAGTAGCTTTATTTTCGTCTCGCTGTCTTATGTTGATGGGTGTTGGCTTGCATGGGAGGATGGTAGAGCTGGGTGGTTGCGTGATGAGTGTTGGGGCAGAGGATGGGTGGTTGAACTGAGCTGATCACAGGACCTGGCACAGAACAGAGCATCATAACTCTTTAATTGGCCACCAGGTTTGCAATCTTGGTGCTTACTTGGGCATCTTGTATGGTGAGTTGCTGGGATTGCTCCCAGTTTATATGGTCAAACTGAACCTGCTCTTTCCAGTCGCATTCTCAGCCTTCTGTCCCAAAGGAAGGCTAGAAGAATGAGAACAATCGTATTCTCCTGGGAAAAGCCTCAGGTGGGGGCATACTTTCTAGATGTTGCCCTTGTATTCCACAGGAAGGCCAAATCCCATGGCAATGGTGTGCTCGTGATGTCCGGTGGCCCTCCAAAGATTTTATCTATACCTGCCTAACCTGAGAGCCTACAGCCAGGAGTCCACACAATTTAAACGAAGCTGAACAGCATTACAATGCACAAATAAGGACTCACAATGACCACTGGTGCCATCCCTGGCCATTAGCCTGACATGCCACCTTACACTACAAGCCACGTAAGGCAATGGAAAGCATGTCTAATGGAGTGAGAGGAAGCCCTTACACTGTCACATGTAAGAGCAAGGTGCCCTCATAACCCACTGCTCACTGCTCAGGTGAGAACTTGGCTGGGAGGCAGGGGTTGTGGGCACTTGAGAATGAAGGTTAGCATGCCCCTGGGCTTGCTAGAAGGCTCCACAATGACTGCTCCTACACTCTGGTGACTGAGAGCAGTGAAACAGCGGTCATGGACACCAGCCATAGCAGAAGCTGTCATGATAGGTATGTGAGGTTGTGTCTCATCAGTGGACTGGGGCCGGGGCACAGGCAGCTCTCCTAGCCTGTTTCTCTTCTGGTTTTAGAAAACCTGTGCCATCCCCCGGGGCAAGGCACTCACATCTGGAAAACTGTATGAACAGTGACACCTGCGGTGATTTGATAACTGCCAACTACCTCCCATAGCCTGGCATGTGTAGCCCATGATTAAAGCAGAAGCTCAAAGATGCTGAGAAGCAGTCCAAAATGGACTAATGAACCCATGAGCGCCTGAGCTTTAAAATGAAGGAGACAAAAGTGGAAAATATCTAATTTGACACATTAACTTCTGATTAGGATCATTTGCATCATTTGTGAAAGCTTGTGCATAATGTGGTTAATGGTTGAAAATACATGAAAGGCAAAATACTACTTTTCAGCCTAAATTCAAGAAGTTTGAGTTCTTTTTATACATTGCTTAGGGGTTGCCACCAGCTATGCTTGGGGAAGAAGGGTTCATTACAGAGCTGCTCTGGGCTTTCTTTCTTGGGCTGTGAATTGAAGGTGCCCACTGGGTACCAAGCACTTAGAGTTAGAAGAGATCTACCTGGGACCTCTTCCAGGAACCAAAGGCAAAACCACGCTCAAGGCAGAGCTATTGTTACTTTTTTTTGGGGGGGGGGTGTTGATAGTATACAATTGCAAATTGCATTTCTCAAAAACAAATGAACATCATGGTTTTATGTTTGCCTGTTAGTACCTTTGACACTCGCTGGTCAAGCCTGGGCCTTTGCCCAGCCTGGAACTTACGTGAGAGTCACTCTGATCTCTCAACCTGTATGCTGCTCCAGCCTGTACTAGCTAGGCCTGGGTCTCACCCTATGCAGCAGGTGGGCAGGGCACTATCACAGGGGTGTGTAATATGGCTCTGGATCCTGGGAAACCTTGGAGCTGATCAGGCTAGGCACATCTGAGTCTAACACAGCGGCAGAAGTACTACAGGGCAACAGAGTGTTCCTTGTGTTAGCAATCCTGGAGGGCTCTCAGTGGGTGGAGCTGAGGCCAGAGGCTGCTCTGGCTCTACTGCATTGCATTCTGAAGTGGGTTAGAGGCAATAGGCAGCGAGGCCTCAGAACCACAACTTCTCAGCTCCTAGCCCTGCACTGCTCTTCCTGTCACCTGTTCATCTTCCATTTGTCACCTGTCACTCACCTACTCCCACTCCATGAAGGTGCATGTCTCCTAGGAAGTCTCCTAGTTCTTTATCACCTCCGAGGGGTTTTTGGCTGTTCCTTGCTAGATCCAGTTTCCAGAGGGACTGGGCCACACTTGGTTCCCCAGTACAAAGACTATTATTATATACTCCCTCTTTTTCCTCATGGCCCCTGGACTGGGTCTCATATTCAGAGAGACGACCCACCCCCCACCCCCCAGTCTGCACAAGCCCTGTGGTGCAGCCAAGACTCTGAAGGCCTTGTAGAAAATGATCACATGGGCCCGGAATTCCTATTTCCTAAGCTGAACTCAAGTGTCAGGGTGTCCAACTGTCTCAAGGCAAACCATTATGGGAAAGAACCGGGTTAAAATATTCTGTAGACTGAACTGAGACACAAAGCCACCAAAGTGCTTTCAGTAGATTGAAAAAAAAATCAATAAGCTGTGGCCAAGCTGGGCAGGCTGGCAGGACAATTTGCAAACTGTAAAACAAAAATAATTCATCTAACCTCACAACTGGAAGATGAACTGATGATTCCAAGCAGCAGAGGAAGCAGGACATAGAAGTTACCTCCAGCCCTTTATGTTTCCTGGTATCTCAGCTCAACGTCCTGCTCTGTAGGCTTGACTGAGACCCAGAACCACCTTGTGGTCTGCAGAGTTGCTAGAAACACCTGTAATCAAGTGTAGTTGGTGGAATCAAACTGAAGCCCTGGGGTCTCAGGGGAAGGGGTATCACAGGATACAGAATGGCCCACCTCTCTGCATTTCCTATTCTACTCTGTAAAATGAGGGGTCCTTAACTACAATGTCTGCCTGGGGGTTACTATTAAATACCACACTGTGTGTGGTGTTGCATGCTGATTACCAGACTGTGTGGTGTTGGATGCTTAGCTTTCTATCTTAGTGGCTCTCAGACAGTTTGAGAGTCCCAGCACTTGGTCACTACTACAAGCCAAGCCTTTTTGCTCTGGATTGTTTCCATAAATGGAGCACTCATTCAACCAATCTTAGCTTAATTCTTATATGCAGCTCTAGCCCTCCTGGAGAAGATCTAAGACCTCTCCTTGGCTCCTCTTTGGCCTTCCATTTTGAACTAGAAAGGGAGGGCAATCTCCAGGTACTTATGAAAGAAGCGTTCTTTGGACTTGGCTGTGCTCAGATCCCATATGTCTTGAACAAGACTTGATTTTATCCACAAGCCTCATGGTGTCTGTGTGAGCAGCAGCAAGTAGACCCAAAGGCCTTCTCTGCATTGTATTAAAGATCCCTGACAACATAACCACGACCCATAGCCAGCCCACCACCTGGAGCAGGAAAGACATGCAGCTCTCCTATCAGTCAAGAAGGCTCCAGAAAAGGGAGCAATTCAGGGTGCTGGACAAGGGCCAGGTCCCCTTGGGCATGAAAAGTGCAGCTGTCCCAGCTGTCAAGGCTCCCTGCCTTGTCTAGAGATCAATGGCCTTAAGCCTTGAAAAGCCAGATGACAATAGGCCCAGCAGAGGAAGGCTGCTGGACTTTGTCTGTGTCTGATATGGTGTATGCTGAAGGATTTAGGATGGCACTGTCCCAGGAGCACTGTGCACGTGAAGAGATCCCATCCTCTGGTCCCTGCAAGGAACTCTGGCTGTTGGGATGTGCTCTATTTATAGCAAGCAGACACAGCTTTATTTGCAGAAATACTCCTAGTAGACTTTCTTAAGAATACAGGGAATTTCCCTGATGAATGATACTTTTGTTCATCGGAACAAGTCCCGATATCCCAATAGCATGCTGTAAAAATGGTCATGCATTTGTCACCAGTGGCATTCTTGAGTACAAGCAGAGGCTAAAGTCTGTCACCAGGCTTCCACATCACACTGTGTTGCAAATCCACAGGGAACCAGGAGTTAGAGTCCTATTTAGACCACAGCCCCAGGTACCAGGGAGACTTGCTGGAGTGTAAGGTGAGATGTGCCCACTCCCAGGAGCAGGGTGCACCCCATTTCTCTATCAGAAGCTCAGGTAGGGGCTGACTATAATGCCTGTTACTTTTACCACCCCTGTTTTGCTTTCAGTGTATGTTGATCTGCATTGGTGGGAGCCACCACAGCAAAATGAGGAGTCAGTTGGATAGCTACCAATCCTTAAGCAATGAGAGTAGGAAGGAATCTGGCCACACACCTGGGCTTGAAGGGCCTCTGAGTACTGGGAAAGGAATTGGGGCCTTTTACAAACAGTCTCTGATCCAGGTCTGCACTACAAAGACCTAGCAGAGAACAGCAGACGAAGGGTCTCAGGAGAAACCCAGGCCTGCGTTCCTGGCCACTACTGTCAATGGCTCTGTCCACATGGAAGAGAAAAGGTAGCATCTAAACCAAAAATAGTTCTGGACCCTGAGAGTAGGGCAGCATCAAAGTTGCTCAGCAGAGGGTGGAAATTTCTCAGAGAGGAATGTCTGCATTTGTGGAAGGATAGGGAATTCCTAGTCTGAGGCCAGAACACAACTCATTTGCACACATTAGCCTTTCAGATTGGAATGTCACTCATGCCAGACCCTGGTAGCACAGAATAGTTTCTGGGGCAGGACTCCATGTCCTAGCACGTGAGGGTCCCTTGGCTCCTTCCAACCCCACAGATTCTTCCATTAAATCCATCATCCCATTCAGGCACTATAGACGTGGGATTCCACATACTTGCCCAACTCAATCAGAGAAAGGAGAGGAATGCCAACTGAGCCAATCATTCCAGCGGACAGCAAGTGGGCTGCCAGCCAGCCAACCTTCCCTGGGAACCCTGTGGGATGTACACAGCCCAGGCTAGAGCTGGCCCTTCCTGAGGCCCTGCTTTGCCCAAGTCCCTTGTTCATTCTCCTCTAGGAGGGGACTTATTCCATAACGAGTACAACTCTGAAGCCCCACCCAGACCCACCTGAGACCTTGCAGGAGGAGCTCAGCCATACTCTCACCCCAAGTGGGTACAGGCTGTACTGGACCAGCCCTGGCTGGGCTTAGGTCAATTGGGTTATAAAGGAGACATGGTCGTACTGGGCATAAACCCTGACTTCTTCCCAGAACCAGGAGTTGTGGGTTTATGGAGTGTAATCCCAAGGGAGGATTAGGTTGCCAGCAGCATCTGAGTCACCATTTAGTGGCCCTGGAGAGGGTGTGGGAGCCTCTCCTCAGCTGGGCAGCCCACCTGTGTGAGGGTAGCCTGGACTGAAAGGAGGAAGAGCCTCCTTTCAAGATCTGCCGTGCTAGAATCATTCGGAGCTGCACCCCGGGCCCCCAGCAGCTCAAACTGAGGCTAGAGAGGTGCCAGTGACCAGATTTGAAGTCTTTCTGCCAGGAACACTAGCTGTGAGTTTATATTTCAGGAATAATATTTTCAAAGATCAATCTGACACTTCCGCTATTTCAGCTTGTGAAAACAACCGTGTTTTCCTTGGACATGGGTGTGGGGTATGTCCCCTCCCTGAGCTGTGACCTTTTGGCAGGTTTACATGAGAGCTGACACATCGCTGCTCCTACCCTAGCCACACTGCCCTAGTGTCAGTGGCTGAACATGTACTACATGGATTCTGGTTCCCAGCTGGACTGAGGCATGGGGCACTCTAGTTCAGCAGCACCTCCCTGATAAGGATGTCTCTCAGGGTTCTCTTCGGCATCTCTCTGCATGTACACAGCCTGGGTGCCCTGACCGTGCAAGAGATAAGGGACTGCTGGGAAAGAATGTGCCCTCCTTGAGCTGAACACCCACTAGTGCTCCCTGTCTCCCACAGCACTGGCTACTGTGGGCCCCTGTAGTAGGCCACGTGGATGGCCCTTTGTGCTTGTCTGCACATGAATGCACTCATTGTTCTGTCTCTGAGTTTCCCTATTTGGAGACTGGTATTATACACAGAGAAATACAACAACAGCCTCTAGTTGGCACCCCGTTATGTACCCTCACCTGGGTTTCATTTGATACCCTTGGGAAACATGAAGGCAGGCTGGCCCGGTATTCACGTTGTACTCCTAATCCCATTTTAAAGCCAGGAAGCTGAAGGCTGAGTAGCTGGCCTTGGGACATAGGGTCCCAGAGCTAGTGCTTTGTACCCACCCAGCCCTGATACCCACCCTCTGCTGATGTCTTGGGTATTCTTACTAAGAGTCAGGGATTCTGCCCATGCCAAAGCCCTGTGGAACCTGACATGTGGAAGAACAACAAGGTTTTAGTAACCTACTCTAGGAAAAAGTCAAGAGTCCAGGCTCAGTGAAATATTGGTAAATGTGTGAGTCCTATAGGGGTGTTCCATGGGTACAAAGGCTGTTTGAAATGAGTCCAGATAAACCACCTTCCAGGTGCATGGCTCATATGGAGCTTGGCTAGTACAACACACTCACCCTGGTAGACAAGGGGTGGCAAGCTATTAGAAAAGTTAATGGCAAGGGCAATGAATTAGTTTATTTACTCCAATAGCACTGGTGGCCATGTTCTGCTAGTCAGTCATTGGTTGGTCACAGACTGGTGATTTGAGTAAGAGTGGCTCCCATAGGCTCATATATTTGAATGCTTAATAACCAGGGAATGACAGTATTTGAAAGGATTAGAAGGATTAGGTCGTGTGGCTTTGTTGAAGGAAGTGTGTCACTGGGGTTATGCTTTGTGGTTGCAAAAGCCCATGTCAAACCCAGAGTCACCTTTTCTGCCTATGGGTCAGTATGTAACACTCAGCTACTGCTCCCGCACCATGCGTGCCACCATGCCTGCCACCATGCTCCCTGCCATGGTGATAATGGATTAAACTTCTGAAACTGTAAGTAAGCCCCAATTAAGTGCTTTCTCATCTAATAGTTGCTGTGGTCATGGTGTCTCTTCACAGAATTAGAACATTGACTAAGACAAAAGTTGGTACCAGGGAGTGGTATATTGCTGTGATTGGCCCGACCATGCTTTTGTTTGGAGGAATATAGGAGACTTTAGGACTTTGGACTAGAAAAATGGTTGAATGCTTTAAGCAGGGCTTTAATAGACCCTTCTAATAGGAGGATAAAAACTAGTAAGGCTGAGAGTGATGTAAATTATAATGGCCCAGCCCCAGAGGTTTAATTAATAAGTGCCCTAAAATGATTCTCATAATACTTTGACAAAGAATGTGGCTGCTTTTGCCCTTCATAAAAATCTTCCTGAAAATAAATTGAAGAGTTTGGATTAATGAATGGCATTGGCAGAGATTTCAAGAAAGCCTAGTATTGACACTATTGTGTAGTTACTAGTAAATCATTCTTATGCAGATCTATAACAGAAAGAAGCAAGCTGAGCAAAGAGAAATACAAAAGTACAGTTTGAAGAGAAAAGGAACACCAGGAAAGGTCGTCTTGGAGCCAAGTCTTGTGCTCAAGGAAATAAAGTTTAAAGAAAAGACTGATGTTAAATGGGATAAAGAAAATAGTGGCCTCAGGGTAAGATCCCACCCAGCTAAGCTTCCAACTTGTGAAGAGGAATTAAAGAAAAGCTTAAGCAGTGAAGGAAACCATCAACATCAGAAAGCTGGTGAAAATCTAATTGAACAAGAGGCAAAGTTCCAGCTCCCATCAAGTAGCAGAACCTGGCAGCTGCAGCCACATGATTCTGGCTTTGTCAAGAATACAAGAAAGGGATCATGGAATCTCCCTCCATGGCTAAGGAAAACTGCTGAAGCCAGGTGTGTGACCGGGGTGTCTCTGCATGCAGGCCCAGAAGGGCCATTGCATGAATCTGTGAAAGTGAAGCCTAGGTTGTGTTGGAGATCACAAGATGTTAGAGATGCTAGAGTCATGGTATATCTGCCAAGGAAAGCTGTGGACTAGGTGTAAAACCAGCCCAAGGAAAAGAAGTGTGTCACAGTCAACAAAGTGAAAGAAGTTGGATATCCAAAGAGCATGTTGACATGGAGACATAGACATGAAGACTTTGGTGTTTGCCCTGCTGCTTTTGGTTTTGCTTTGGTCCAGTATTTTCTCACTATGCTCCCTTCCCTCCCTTTTAGACTAAAAACATATACCATGTGCCATTGTACGTTCAAAGTATGTAATCTGTTTTTTATTTTGACTTTACAGAGGGTAGACAGTTAAGAGATTGTCTTGAGTCCCATAAAAGACTTTGGACTTTTAAACAATGCCTAGACTGTGATAGACTATAGAGACTTTTGAAGTCGGATAAAAACATTTAGCATTATGATGTGGCTACAAGCCTGTCAGCATGTCAGAGGCATTATATGAGTGCCTGGAGGGTGTTGGGGTTCCTGTTTTTCCATGAGTAGCATATGGACATTCAAGGAGAGAAGAAGGATCATTGGTCTACCACACACAACTTTGTGATGTTGCTAAGTACAGGCTTGACCTGCAAGGTGTGCACGGGCAGGAAGACAGCAGTAAACAGGTCATAGCCTTTCCTGATTTTATTCCAGCTGTGGATGGCCAAGTGACTAAATATTTGCTCAAGAGTAAAGTTGCTTCTCTGTTACTGCCACAAGTTTCCCAAGCTCTAATCCATGCTTCAAGGTTGTGACAGGTGTGGTATGGATTGGCTGGTGAAAACAGGGCACCAGAATATTTTCTTCTAGGGTTGTGCTCAGGTGTCCCTAAATCTAGGATCATGAAGCCCATTATATGGCTGCAGTCAACTAGGTCAAATGTCAGAGCATCCAACACTAACACCACTGAGGGGTCAGCCCTGCTAAACAGAAGCTTCCCCAGCACTCCCCTTCCACTAGCCTGAGCACAAGAGATGGAACAGGGTAGGGCAGGGCATAGAGCCAATCCACAACTTCATCTGCAAGGTAACTTTTCTTCACAGGACTAGTCTGAAACACAGCATGTTGTAGCATATTTATGCTGGTGTATGCATGATCTAAGACATAGACAGAAATTTCACTTTAATCTCTTCAGCTCAATGGCCTCAGATAGGAGTTGGCTCTCCAGAGCTCGTGAGCCTATTTTCCTTTTAGTTGTTGTTCTTCCCACTTTCCCCTCCTTTATCAGCTTACATAGAAAGCAGTGGGCTTAGAGGTGCCACTGGGGGCTTTGCCTGCCTTCCTGGGGAAGGAAGTTACAACTACCTTCCTTGAACCAAGGACTACTAGTTTAGCACAAAGTGACTTCACTAGTAGAATGATCATGAGAGAAGAGCAGAGTTGAAAAGAGTCCCCATCAGCTCCTTTTCCTGAGATTAATTCCTCTGTGCCCTTGCAAGGGAGAAAGTCTCTACTACTTTGCTGACATCTAGGTCTCTCCAGAATCTATACATCCACCATAGCACCCTATCATTTTCCATACTCTCAGGACAGGCAGGGAGGGGCCTATATTCCTGCCATAACATGCCTGCAGGAAGGGAGCTACCAGCCCAAGAACTGAATAACCATAATGAGAAAAAGGGCTTCTGCAGGCAGGAAGAGCTTGACTCAGCCTGGGCCTCTGGACTTATATGAATGAGTACCTCACTAAGGCCTGAGACTGAGGTGGACAATGGTATGAGATAACATCAGTAGTACAAGCCTCAGAGGAATTTCCAATAGAGACAGGTCCAAAGAATCGCAAAGTAGGCCCCCTCAGTGTGGTAGGTGCACACAGGAGGGTCAGGGCCTGGGTAACTCCACGCCCTCCCCTGCTGTGCTGTCAGAAGTAACTAGCTCCCTTCCCTCATGACCTTGGCATCTTACAATGAGAGAAGGTTCTTATCAGCTTCCCTTCTCCTCATTAAGTCCTTATCGAACAATAGCTCTGGCATTGATGAGATACTGAAGGGTGTGGAATTATATATTAACTTGTGCTAATTAATGTTTATGTCACTGGGTTCTGTGTGCCACTAGTCACAACCACAACAAACAACTTACGTTCAATAGTGGCCAGGACCTCTCTTACCCTCATGGGCCATAGGATGGGCCAGCTGGGAAAGCTACTTCTGTAGTCCTTTGCCTCCCAGACTGACTGAGGTTCCTGACCACAGCTCTCCCTCAGTTCCCATGTAGTTGTGCTCAGATGCCTTCCCTGCTTCACTTCTGAGCAGTGTTGAGCAGTAGAGTTGCCACTATCTTGAACCCAGTCATTATCTCTACACTAGAACTGCAGTTTAGTTGGTTTAAGTGGAAAGAAAAGCCTCAACCCATCCTAAGTTCCTCACTTACATCATTTACCGTGACTCCAGCTACAAATGGTCCCCTCCTCTTTCTATTCAAGTGTTCAGCCTCCAACTTTCCAATTCTCTGTGACAAGTTCACCCAGAGTACTTTGTCCAGGTTATGCATAGATTCCATACTGCCATCTCCCACAACTGGAGCAGGATTCCATTGACCTCGCCTTCCACCCACAATGAAACCAAAGAAGCCTCAGTATCTCTCAGGCCTCAGATCTTTTCTTGTTGAAGGGTCTCCACTTTCAGAGCTATCCTCTAACCTTTGGACCCTCCCAGCCTCTCTTCTAAATAATGGCTTCATTCCTGGGCTCCCAGCCGGTAGACTGCTCTGGGTTCATCCGGACATGATATTATTTCATCTGCAATAATAAAGACAGCAGTCATGTCTGTGACAAGTAGGTCAGAACAAGAGTGAGCTTGAGAGATTAACACGGAATGCCCTGAGAGGACTCAGTGAGGTAAGCTACTAGTCTCTACAGAGCACTGTAGCTTTGCTGTGGCTATGCAAGGGCATTTCCAGGAACCCAGACACACTGTAGACCTGAACAGCTTGAGTGGAGAAGGTGCATGCTGGGAAGTCTCAGGGTGACCTTGACTAAGTAGGAACCAGTTGCCAGTTATTACTACGAAAGCAGGAATCCTCAAGGTAGGTATGCTAGGCATCAAAGTCAGAGGACCACAAAGGGACAGGAACATCACCAGTATAGGAACACACACTACCTGGCTTTGGGGAATTTTGGAAACACTAGAACAGAGGTGGTTCCAAAGGAGGAAGCCTAGTCTCAGGGACCACCCACTGCTATCCTAGTGGCCCAGTGTTAGGAAATACAAAGAAGAGCTTCTCCAGGAGATGCACTACCTTCACAGATTATACCTTCTATAATCAGGCCTCTAGTTCATCAAAACACAGCATTTAGTTTCCAAGAGCATGTGGTGTGAGTGATGCCCAGCTCACAAAGCTTTTTTTTTTTTTCAGCAAAGTTCCAGCCAGGCCAGTCAGGGAAAGAAGCCTCAAGGTGTCTGCAGAGGCAGTCTATGACAGACACAGCTTGAGATGACACTGAAAGGCAGTTGGGTTATCCTTGCCTGTCTGTCACTGAGCCCTCATCAAGTGCCCCTGCTCTTATCCCATAGGGATACTTTTCTCTTCCAGTGAACCTTCTTCCAGTATCCCTAGGAAAGGATTCTGTAGTGTCTCCCCAGCTTACCCAAGAAAGGAGAGCACATTGTGAGTAACACAGGTCCTACTGGCTATTGCCAGGCTACACCACAGCAAATCTGGATGTGTGCTCACTTTGCTGGAAGGCTCTCCCACTGACTGGACATAGACCAGTCAGTGTCTCCATGATGGAATAATACCTACTTGTGCTGACTTCTGAGGTTGTTGTAATTTGTCCCTAGAGTCAGTCATATATAGGTACTTATGACAGGGCTGGGGCCAGGCTCTCCCATCTTAGCTTCCTGATATTCTTCCAGCCCATAAAACATACTAGAGTTAGAGCATCAGATTTGAGAAAGGAGGGAAGGGTCTTTAGACCTCATATACACCCACCAAGGCAGAGCCAAATCTGGATAGCTTCTTCTTGACAAAACCCCTATCTTTATACTGTGGAGCAACATACATTCCTCTTTGGATGCAGACATAACTCAGTTGGTGGGACTGTATTCCAGGCTTCTTATCACTTCATAGGGAACCCAAAAAGGTTTAAGTCTGTGGACAACAGTGTCTTTGCACCTCCACATGACTATGATCTGTTGTTTGTCCCTGCTGAGAATCTGGGACCAAGTTAAGGACCAGTGGTAAACTTCATCTCCTGGATAGCTACATTCTGTGGGAAGCAGCATCTAAGGAGAAGCTAAGCCCAGAGCCAGGTTCATTCTGGATTAGCAGAGCTCTCACTGCCTTGTAGCTCTGGGTCCTTCTCCTCCTTCTGTGCCCACTCTCTTTCACCAACATCCTTTCTGTGCTATATCAGTCCTGCAATTGGTACCTAGAAGTCCCAACTCTTTGAGCATAGCAGGCATCATCCTCTGCGCTGACTAAGGGATGCATCACTGTTGGCTATAGGTAAGGCAACAAGAACAATGTGAATGTCCTAGGGCCACCTTGGGGAAGTTCAGCAATGCTTCTGTCACAAGGATACTCCATGGATCTGGGTCCAACAGGAATGGAAGGAGGAATTAAAAGGGCTGAGCTCAGAGTACTAGGTTATCCTTCCAGCAAGAATATAGAAGCTCAGTACTGTGGGAGTGTGTGGGAATGTGGGGTCTGGTGTGCATGTGTATGTTTATGTTCAGGAGTAAAGACACAAAACGCTCTTGTGTATGACAACATAGTCATTAGATTATGGAGGGACAAGCTCAAGTCCCTATAGTAAATGTAAACAGGCCCTAGGCAGGTATGCAGTGGTCTGGTGAGGATGCAGAGGTCAGGATTACTCATTTTTCCAAGATCACTTATGGAGGAAAGCCTAACCACAGAGAATGTCATTCACTAGTACCTAGAGAAGACACAAACACAGTCCTTCCAGGTACAGTGGGGCCTCGTGACATGCAATGAAGGTGTCTCATTGAGAGACACAGGAAGAGTGTATGGGGGGGTGTAGAGTGGGAGACATCCACAGTGTGGGTGATCCTGTGACCAAGAGAAAAAGCAGGAAATATAACACAGTGTCTCTGTGAAGGACAACAAACTTAGGTGAACTGGATAAGAAGCTGGACCTTGAAGTGGAAGTAAAGGCTAAATGAGCCAGTCAGTAAGAGGAAGGAATCAAGGAACATGGCTTCCAGGATACTGGAGGCATAAAAGCTGTTCTCCTTCAGGTCCCTAATCATAAAGCTCCAGGGATAGTGGCTTGGAATGGTTATAGCTGAGAGCTATCTGAGAACCTAGTGTGCCCTGTCCCTGAGGGAACACACTGGACAACTTCTTTATAACACAATGGCTAGTTCTGTTGCTCTCTCCTTAGTCCTGAAGCAGGCTGGGCTATTATTTTTAAAGTGGGCTGGATCATCTTCCTGTTGGAGTCCTTCAAGAAATGGAAAGTCCACCCTGACCCACCTCTTCTGAGGGAGTCATAGCGCTGTCTCATTCCTAAGCCTTCTGAACTGGGTAGAAGCTCAGAGCAGGAGTGTGAGACAGAAGCTTGTGGTTAGAATTGTGATAATTACCCCCAATAACCCCTTCTAAGGCTCAGAAGAGACCCACAGCTCCTGGTCTAACCTCTGTAGGCCTCTCAAGGTCTTCTGAGTCCTAATCAGTGAAGGAGAAATGTTTCCCTTCCAGGAACTGGGCCATTCTCAAAAGCCATGTTTAGCGTCACCTGGATTCCCAGCCGGCAAGACTATTATCAGGAATGTCAGCAGGAAACTGGAAATGATTTCACCATCTCACCTTTACCCACTCTCCTCGCTGGGAGAAGGAGAAGGGCCAAGAACTCAACAGCGTTGCCAAATGCAGGCCAGTGCTATACAGAGGCTGAGAGAGGGTGGGGGCCTTCCACTTCCACTTCCGGACCTCATTTAGGTTTATATGCTCTTAAATTACTCAGGTGGAGACAGAGGGTGACATGCCCTGCAGCTGGGCTCAGGGAGGAAAACAAACAGGGACAAGTGTGTAGAAATCCTCTTGGGTATCAGCCTCCTTTCCAACATGCTTTGGTGGTCCTGTGGCCCTTGGGGAGCCACAAAGCGGTGAACAGCCATCCAAAAGCATTTGCTTCTTGCTATGTAATCAAGACTGTGGTGACTGATCCTTTCCAAGGCTAGGCCATAAGGGGAGTCCCAGATATCCAACAAGCTAGATAGGACCCAAATGATACCAACAAAGTCTGCCTGCAGGCCAAAGTAGAGAAACCTGTGCTAACAGCCAGCTGATCCTGCCACTAGACTCTGGAACAAAAAGATTATTGCAGTATTTCCTCAAAGTCTCAAGCCCTCAAACAAACCATAAACGAATAAACAGGCCTTATCTTTCTTTCCTATTTTTGTTAGTTTGTTTGGCTTTTTGAGACATGATCTGGCTATGTAACCGAGTCTGGCCTCAAGTTCAATCTTCAGCTTCAGCCTCCCAAGTGTTGGGATTCCAGATAAACCTAGCTCTGTATACTTTCTTTTTCTTTCCCATCTATGTCTCCACCTTCTTCTCTCTTTTTCTAGTGTACTCCGTGTGTGTTTGTATAGATACAAGTATACCGATATGTGTGTGCGTATTATGTGGAAGCCTGAGGTCATGTTCAGGTATCACTCCTCAGAGTTGCCCATCTTTTTTATTTCATAAAAGACCTCTCTCCTTGGCCCTGTGTTTCACCAAGTACACTACTCGAGGTGGCTAGAGATCCTCAGAGATCTATTTGCCTGTCTCTACCTCCCCAGTACTAGAATTATAACCCCACACAACCACACCTAGCTTTTTACCTGGGTGTTGGGAATAAAACTCAGGTCCTCCTGCTTGCATAGCAAGGACTTTATCAGGTGAGAGCTACCTCTCCCAATCCAAAACCTGTTTCTAAAAGTGTGGTCACTTGGGGATCCCTGTCAGACTTGATCCCTGGTGGTTAGGAGCCAGATCAGCTCATTGACTTGCCTTGGTTAGTGAAGGATACTGAAAAGCTCCTGGCTAGCTGCGCAGGTGTCTCTTCCATCGGTGGGCATGTAGGGTTGCCTTATGGTCAAGGGTTCTGCTTCATGGTGGAGAGTTAGCAAGCCAACCAAGGGGTTGGGAAATGTATCAACATGCCTCAAAAATCTGTTCCAATTATCTCTTCAGACTAACACATCTACTATCTAGTCCTAAACACTTCTATCCCTTCCCTTTAACCATCTACACCCTAGGTCATCACCACGGAAAGCAGTTTTATAGTTCATAGTTTTAAAGTAGCTCAGGAGTTTTATAGCCAGTGGTCATCTCTGGCTAGCTGCTGAAGTGGTCGGAGGGCCTGCACTCTGAGGGTGACTTGAGGCTAGTGTGTGGCTTGTACTACCTACTAGCAAAACCAATATAATCAGATTACTTCATGCCAGGACTGAGGTATAAGTCTAGCTTTCTATTAAAAAAAAAACATAAGGAGTCTTCTTCCCTCTTGGGACAAGGCCAAGGACTACAACTATGGCCAAGGCTTCAGGCTCCAGGTACTCTGCCCTCCCTAACCCCATCCATAGACATTTATGGAGCTTACTGAACCTATGCCTGTAGCTTGAACTGGTTTGTAAGCCCCTTGTCTAGTAGGCCTAGATCCATAAGTCTATATTCTTATCCGGACCTCTATAGTTCCTGGAAAGCTTGGACAACTTTGGGAAAATACCGGGAAGGAGAAGGTAGAGAAAAGTCACTTTGTTGGCTCCTGCCAAGGCCAGAGCAGCTGCCAGGGGCTTATCAGGAGGAAAGTCCACTCAAGGCCACACCTATCCTTGTATGACCCCAACACTGATATTAAAGAAAATATGATTTTGCTGGGGGGGTCTTAGTCTGAAATATGGGTGTGTCAGTGGGACCACGAGTCATACAGTGATATATACATAATAATAGTATCTCAATGGGACCCCTATACCAACAACTCCAGTCCCAGGGAGCCAGCCTTCAAGGTCTTCCTGCTCACTCTTCCCTGCCCTATGCCCTTTTCCCCATTAGAGGCCAAGGCTCAGAGCCTCATGCACTCAACAGCCTTGCTCTGGGTTGGAACACCGCATGCTCGTGCCTCAATGAGTTTAGGACAGGGCGACCATGTCGGGAGACAGCCACTCCTACTAATAAAGTTCACAGAATTACAAGGCTTGGACTTTGTGACATCTGATTATTCTTGCCGCTCAGACAGTCACATAAACTTCCTGCTCCTGAATAAGGCAGGAAAGTTCCCTTTGCAGTGAATCCCAGCTCCTCAGGTCCACGTCCTTTAGATGCTTAGAGCACAGCTCCTGTCTATAGCTGCTTCCATCTAGTAACAGATTAGGACTTCAGTTGGTGTGGAGGGGCAAGAGGTTCCCAAGAGTTCAGCTAGAGGTCTTCAGTCCTCGGGGAGAAACAAGACCAGCTTAGAAGGCAGAAAGGATATTGCTGTGGGGGCCTCCAAATAGCACAGGACCCAGACAGGAAGGGAGCTGCCATGAATTAGAGTTCTGAGTATTTCACAGACTACATATTAGAATCACTGAATTGAGGCTCCTTTGCACGTTAGTAAACAAGTAGTAAGTAAGTCAGGTCTCACTTTCTAAACATCTTAAAGCCTGTTCATGCCCCCAGGCTTAGTACACAACCCTGCTAGACATCAGTCTGACTGCCACAGCCCAGAGTTGGTAAGTGGTTGCCAGGTGGTAAGACTGAGGTTCAGCAGTAGACAGACCTCTGCTTTGATGGTGGTGGAGACTAGAGATAAAAGATAGGGTACTCACTCTGGAGAAGCTCTTGCTCAATGTCCCTATAGTCCAGGAACATGTTACCTTGATGCCCCGGCACTAGGAGCTCTCACAGATCCCAAAGGGTGGGTGCCCTAACTCATATGTGTCCTCTGAAGGGAATGAGTTAAGTAAAGGAGACATAAAGGCCATCCTGCAAATCTACTGACTATACACACATCTATCGCCATATGGTGTACCTCAACAGAAATAGAGTGTGACCCTGACTAATCTTTTCTGATTGGTCAACTGACAACCACACTACCTTAAGGAGAATAATCCAAATTCCACAGATCTATGGTGCCACTTCTGTGCCATGCTAGTCATCTGTTTCTGGAAGTTCAGCTCCTTCCTGACCTACTTTCACATTAGCCCAGTACTTATCATGTAAGAACTTCAACCTGAAGTTCTGTTAGTCAATGTGGGCCCTTATGTGAACCCAGAAAACAAAGTTATAAATAAGCAATGCTATGAAAGAATTTTAAGGATACGGAAAAGTATGTGATATCAGGAGAAAAAAATCTCAGACACACATATACACTGTGATTGTCATTAAATTGGAAACTAATGCAGATGTGTGCAAAAAGTTTCTGGGCAGACACTTAAGTCTGCCTTACTATACACTACTGAAAGCTAAGATTTAGGATACATTATACTTATTTTAATTAACTTTTACTTTTTATTTAAAGCTTCACTTTTTCTTTTTACATTGAACACAGATGACATAAGAACAAAGAAAAAGTTATTTTTTTAAAGTACGTTATTTTAAAAGGTTATTTTTAACAATTATTTTAGTTGAGGCCCCTTCCAAGTAAGAAATAAGTAGGACCAGTATTACACTACCAGTGGTCTGAACCCAATAAAGACTTAGAAATAAGACATGAAGCGAAAGCTTTCAAGACTCTATAGACACCAGGCATTATGTGTTGTGATCTTTTAGTTATGGGAAGCAAAGTATTACTGCATGGTAAATGGTATTACAGTGTATGTAGGAAAAGTGTGTGTCTGAAACATCTCAAAGACCAGGAGGGAAGAATCAGGAAAACACAGCTGAAGTTCCTTAGGTCAGTGTTGTCACTTGAAGGTAGACTATGAGAATACAGACGTGCCAGAGATTCTAAGACAGCAAATAAAACTAAACCCCCAAAGGAAATAAAATGAAATCATACAAAAAAGGGAAAACTAAACAAACGAGAACAAAGAGTGGATGGAACAAATAGAAAACAAAAATAGCCTGTTTAAGTTCTACCTTTCACAATCACATTAAATATAAATGGTCTAAACACTACAACTAAAATGATTTTTAAAAGTGTTTCAGATTGGAGATGGGGGCATCTAAGGTCCAGTTATCTGTTTCTTACAAAACATAACATAACAAAACAAAAAACAAACACAACCTTTAAGTATAAATAAAAAAGTTAAGCTAAAACTAAAGTCTTGGAGGAAAACCACATTGTGTTGGTCATAATTAAAGAAAGTGAGGGTGGAAAGAACTCAAGTGAGCACCATAACGAAAGGTTATGGTTCACTTATATAATGGAATACAACTAGCCCATGAACATGACTAAGGCTGTGCCTCAGATCAGAACTGAGTCTCAGAACAGCTCTTCTGAGTGAAGGCAGAAAGACAAAAGGTTAAAAGTCACGGTTTGTACAATTCTGTAAGAGTTCTAGAATATGAAAACTGTCTATCCCTTCAGGGTGAGCCAGGTTGGCTATGCTAGGATGGGTCACGGACAGGGAGGGAACTTCAGGGGACACAAGAACCTATAGGTGATGGAAAAATCTCTTATCTTGTTTATGGTGGTATTTTCTCCAGTAGAGACACATGTCAGAACATAGAATTGATTCTTTATAGGGTTGATTGTATGTCAATTGACCCTCAGTAAAGCTGTTAAATAAAACGTAGGTGAGTGAGCAACTTTATATTAGTTCTTACATTTTAAAAAAAAAGTGACTTCCACAGCCCAGTGCTATGCAGCTCCAGTGACCCTTGCCAGAATAAATGTCCAGTCATTCCTGTCCTAGTGCAAGGTCCAGTCTTCACATATTTTCTCCTACTTTGCTTATCCAGGAGGAGAAGAATCCATTATGGAAAGAGGAGACTGGGCTCTGGAAAAGAAACCACAGAATAAGCCTGGTGGTAATTAGTAAGAGCTTCAGCTGGGGAGGTGGATGCTGCCTTCTGAGCATCCTTCACCCTGGGATTCCTGTTCATTCTTACATGGCTGAGCAGAAACTGGCTAGACACACTGAAAGAAGAACAAGAAGAACAGGAAGCCAGGCAGCAGGGGTATCTAGCCTTGCTCTACTCTTCCTACAAATTCTCCTCCCATTTTGAGTTTTACATGCAAATCAGCGAGTGCTGCTTCCACCTCCCTCCTGGGGCATCTCCCAGATTGTCAACTCTTGCTTCACTTGGACTGTAGAGCATTTTTACGACAGGGGGAATAAACGAATATTGCCTTTCACCAAATCACAGGGCACCTTATCTATTTAGGGTGTACACCCCTACTTCCCAGAGGAATTTCAATCAGGTTATAAAATTATCCTCAACATAGAACAAGATAACTATAAATAGAAACGAAACTCAGCACCCAGCCTCTTCTAGGGTGCCCGGGAGGTTACAGGAGTCAAATACTGGAGTGGGCTCTGAGATGAGGTGTGGCTATCTCACTGGGTGACCTTGCACTTCTATGAGTGGAACACAGCACCAGGGACAACACTGCCTCCACACACTGCCATTTCCTGAATAATCAGCGCAGCCATCCCAGTTAGCACAGGGTAGGTATGGCGACTGGGCAAGCTGCCCTCGGGGACCCTGTCCTACCAAATTCTCAGCAGCTGGGGTAGTTGGTGGCTTACCCCTAGAAAATGAGACCCTTAGGGAAATGCCTCTTCCCTCAAGGAGAGTGAACTGGTAGTGCTTCTGGGAGAGCTTGCATCCACGGTCTGCTTAGGGAACAGAGGCAAGATCTTCTGCCCAGATAAACAGCCATTCTGAAACAATCCCTGACTACAAGGCTCCTGAATCTGACCCTTAGGTGTGAATCCCCAAAGCTCCCTCCAAACCTCTGCCCACCACCAATGACAGAGGTTTGCACACACACAGAACTGTGTGCTCTGTGGCAACTCCCCTTATATTACCAGTTTGATATAAGGTAATGTGTGGGAAAGGCCAAGTTTGACTAAGCATGGCTCCTAGGTGTGGACCCATGAGGGACCATGGGGGAGCATAAACCTGTGGCTATAGACCTGTGGCTATAGTTGTTTCTGACTCAAACAAATGGTATGGCTAATATGCTGGCGTGTTCCTGTAATCCCAACACCTAGGAGTCAGAAGAATGAATATTGCCACAAGTCTGAGGTTAGCCTGGACTATACAGTGAGTATGAGGCCAGCCAGGGCTACAAAGCAAGACTGTGTCTCAAAAGAGCCAAAATCTAGGAATCCAGGAGATGCTTCATTTAGTAAATCCCTTGCCTTGGCAGGCATGAGTAGTTCAGCTCAGATCTTCAGCACCTACATGAAAGCTGGTTGTACTGGCACAAACCTGTAATCCCAGTACTCAGGAGTTCAGGTAGAGTCAGCCTTGGAGCTCACTAATGAGCCAGTCCAGCCAATCAGTGATCTCCAGGTTCACTGAGAGACCCTGTCTCAAAAACTAAGATAGAGAATGAGAGGGAGAGAGGGAGAGAGGGAGAGAGGGAGAGAGGGAGAGAGGGAGAGAGGGAGAGAGGGAGAGAGGGAGAGAGAGAGAGAGGGAGAGAGAGAGAAAGAGGGAGAGAGAGAGAGAGAGAGAGAGGAGAGAGGACAGAGAGGGGGAGAGAGAGAGGACAGAGAGAGGACAGACACAGAGAGAGAGAGAGAGAGAGAGAGAGAGAGAAGGAGAGAGCAAGAGAGAGAGAGCAAATATAATCACTTCTGGCTTCCATACAAGTTCATATTCATACACACAGACACACACACACACACACAGTCAATGATCTAAAAATCAAGAACAAAACCTCAAAATAGCAACATAAGATGTGCAGGTAAACAGTTTCAGGATCAGTAGTGAGAAACAGCCACAGGCCAGAGGAACCCAGACACCTGCTAGATTGGCCTGGGCCTGGGCCACTGGGGAAATAACCTGTGGTGGGGACAGCCTTCTCTCTGTTGGGTTCCTGGGCTACCAGAAAATGAGGATCCCCACCTCTTAGACCCCTTCAGGCCTGAGTAGTATGGCTAGGGTAGGAATGAGCATAAGATTGAACTTCACACCATTGAGAACACAGTCTCTGGTCCTGCCACATTCTATAATGGAGCTGTAGGGGGGATGGGTAGAGCAAATCTGAGTGTGCTAACCTGCCCCTGGGCTGAGGCTCGAACCATGGGGGTCTTAGAAATGCTAGTGCTTGTTAGCCTTGGAGGAACAGGAGCCGTGAGGGAGCCACAGCTTGGGGCTGTGCTGGTACACTAAGCCATGAGCCATTCTGCTTCTCCACCGCCTCTGACACTAACCTAGAAACTTGACAGCACTAGAAAGATCTCCAACATCTTTCTAGTAATGTTAAAAAGCGGTACAAGACCTCAGATACTGACAGAAGATGAGCCTCCACCTCAGCGTGGCACCTAGAGCCCTGACAGAGAAGCCAGGAGATAGCACAGTCCAGGAAGCTACCCTCATGTCTGAAGCCACATTCATGTGGGTTTATGTGAGGGTCAGGGACCACAGAGACAGACACATGGGGAAGGCTTGGCTCCTCCTATTGTTTCCTCTGCACAGAGCAGTGGGGGAGATGTGGCTGAGGAGGCAGCAGACTCTCTAACCTGCCCCACGTTTCCCAAGGGTGGATTCTTTTTTTTAGCTGTGGTTTATGATTTCTAATCATTATTTCTGATAAAAATTAAATAGAAGAAGAAGAAGAAGAAAAAAAAAAGATTAGTAGAGCAGAATCCCCTTGAGCGCTCAGCTAATGACCCTGAAGAGGTGACTGGCTGCCCTCTGCTGGCTGTGGTATAGTAAAGGTCCTTGAAGGGAGAGTCATTGCCCACAAGAGCTCACAAGTAGTTCAAGAAGCAATGGACAGCCTTGCTGAGAATATGACAGGCTTCCATGTGTATATTGAATAAATAAATCTCTACCCCAGATCCAGCACTTCCAAACTCCGCTGTGCACAAACCTATCCCTGCAGAGACCCAATCTTGCCCAGACTCCAGGCTCAAACAGATACCACCCCTATTTAAGTATCAGTCATACACACATCCAAGCTCTACAGATGTCATCGTACACAAGTCCAAGCTTTGCACAAACACCCTGAACAACATTCTTAGCCAGACTCCAGCCCTATGCAGATACCAATCATGCATATACCTCAGGCCTGTGTAGATCCCAGCTATGCTCATAGGCTAGCCCTATACAGACCTCTGATTATATCCCCGCCCTGAACAGACACTGTTTTCATGCACATTAAGCTACATGAAAGCCAAGTTCCTTTGCAATGGTGTTCTGGGCCCTGAGTAAAGTCACACCCACCTGATAGAATTTTCTCACAGGTAATTAGTTTGAGCAGACCCTAGTACCCAGTATCAATTCATTCTTCCCTCACCTAGAAGCCCCTAGACCTTGTAAAATGCATTTTTTTTTACTTAGCAGGCTTGGGTAGGCCAGGACTTTGCAAGTCTGGCAGCTCTAGGCCCCAGAATAACTAGATGAGTCTTTGAGCCACCCATATCCTGCTGGTGCTGTCCCTAGGTCATGGCTGAATGCTAGAAAAGAAACAATTCAAGCACAAAGCCACAGGAGTTCTGAGTGTTGTGGAACACAAGTTCAGCAGTGTTTCCCTGTGTCTATTCAGCCTAGAGGATTGGCACAGATGTTTCTGCTCTATGGACACTTTTCTGATGGTCAGAGAGGCAGGGCTTTTAACTTAGGGAAGTATCGTGAGTTTACATCTTCTTGAATGGCAGCTAATATTTTTCCAGAAAGTTCTCTCTATCTCTATATATCTATTATGCTACCCTTTCAAGTATTGATTCTGGACTTCATCCCTTTATAATTTTTTTTGCAATATTGTGTATTCTATTTTCAGAAAACTACTCCTTAGTGCTATTATTCTGCTGTCTTCTATTTCCTTTCCCTCTATAGCTCTCTCCTTTCCCATCTCCCCCTGCCCTCTCTCCCTTTTACGTGTCTTCTATGTTCCAAGAGCTGTCCTAGGCTCATGAATAACAAATTTCTGTCTTGTGGTGTTTACGTGCTGGTGCATTTTATCTGTAATGTTTATTTGCATTTCTGTAATTGACCTTGGTCTGACTTCCTCAGATGAGTTAGTGCTAACTGAGCTCTTGTCTTCTAATATAAGCATCAAGACTGAGCATCCTTGCACTGACATTGAATTCCAATGAGTGGACTCCATAACTTTGTAGTGGTTTAGGAGGTCTGATCTGAAAGAGTCTCCTAGGAGTGGATAGGACTACATTTCTCAGTCCACTTAGAGTTTCAAAGAATGAATTTTTTTGATACCAAGTCTTAAAAGTAGAAAAAAATATATGAATTAGTTTCTTAAATTTTTTTCCTTCTGAGCCTTTAAAGGAAGCAGAAAAGTGGTCTGGAGAGACAGCTTAATGTTTAAGCAAATCACTCTTCCAAAACCTTTGCTTTATTTCTAGAACTCACTTCAGGAGGCTCACTGTCACCATAATTCCAGCTTAAGAGTGTCTCTGGGGCTGGAGAGATGACTTAGTAGTTAAGAGCACTGATTGCTCTTCCAGAGATCCTGAGTTCAAATCCCAGCAACCACATGGTGGCTTACAGCCATCTGTAATGGGATCCAATGCCTTCTTCTGCTGTGTCTGAAGACAGCTACAGTGTACTCACATACATGAAATAAATAGAAAAAAATTTTAAAGGAGTGTCTCTGGCCTCCATGGCTACATGTACTCATCTTCACACATAATTAAAAGCAAATCTAGAAGAAGAAGAAGAAGAAGAAGAAGAAGAAGAAGAAGAAGAAGAAGAAGAAGAAGAAGAAGAAGAAGAAGAAGAAGAAGAAGAAGAAGAAGGCGGCTAAGGACAGTGAGGTGGCTCAGTGGTTAAAGTGTTTTCTGTGTGAACATGAATACCTGAGTTTGTGCCACTGACATGTACATAGAAGCCAAGCATGGCAGCATGCACCTGTCACCCCAGCATAGGGACTGAGAGCAGAAACAGGAAGATCTCCAGGTCTCACCGGCCAGCCAAACTAACTGAAATGGTGAGGTCCAGGCTCAATGAAAGAACCTGTCTCAAAAAATAATTTGAACAGTGATAGGGCAAGATACCCCAAATCAATCTCTGGCACACACACAAACACACACACACACACACACACACACACACCACATGGGTAGGGGCAGATAAATAATTCTGCATAATGTAAAAGAGACAAGAGAAGAAGCCCCCACCTCTGCCTCTTCATCTTCATGCATGATGTGTAAGGTTTGGAATATATTATAGTTTATTCAGCTGTTCCTTGAGCCATGGTAGGCACCATGGCAGGCATTCTGTCTTTTCTTAACCACTGTCTGGCCCCATGAATATGTTGTTGCATTTCTGGGCTGGGCATTTCTGGAACTCGTGGCTTCTTGAAGCAGAAATGACAGGCTTTCTTTGTGCAATGGCCCCATGTGGCACACAGCCCCACAGGAGTCTGTGAGGTGAGGGGTGGCAGTGCTGTCTTTTCATAAATTCTGAACTTAAAATGTATGTTTCATTTTTGCTCAAACTTTTCTTTAAAATATATTATCATATTCATCTTAATTTCACTAGATCTTTAAAGCATTACAACAATAATTCTTTGAAGGAATCTTTTCTCTTTTCTACACTGGAGTGGCATGGTATCTCCTTGTAGTTTTGACTTGCATTTTCCTAGTGACTAATAATAAATAGTAAGTGTTTTTTTCATATATTTGGCGGCCAGTTGTGTTTTTTCTTTTGAGAAATGTCTATTCAGCTCATCTGACTACTTACTAATTTGGACTGCTTGGTTTGTGAGTTTTCCTGTGTTCATTATACAGTCTGGATGTAAATCCCCATCAGATGAATACTTGACAAAACTTCATATCCTTCTCCAATTTTTTTGTTACTGTACAGAGTCTTTTTAGTGTAGGTACAATTTCATCTTCAATTCTTGCTTCAAGTCCACTGTTCTATACAAATATTTCAAGACTTTTTCCTGTTTTCCTCTAGTGGTTACAGAGTTGTTGTGTTGTTGTTGTTGTTGTTGTTGTTGTTGTTGTTGTTCTTCTTCTTCTTCTTCTTCTTCTTCTTCTTCTTCTTCTTCTTCTTCTTCTTCTTCTTCTTCTTCTGCTGCTGCTGCTGCTGCTGCTGCTGCTGCTGCTGCTCCTCTTCCTCCTCCCCCTCCTCCTCCCCCACTTCCTCCTTCTTCATCTTCTTCCAGTGTTAGGAATGGAATGCAGGACTTAGCATATGTTAGGCAGTTACTCTTCCAGATATATCCTCTGCCCTAAGTTTTAGGTCTCCATTTAGGTATTTCATTCATTGCTTGAGTACTTGTTTGTTTGTTTGTTTGACAAGATGAGAGATAGGGTTTAGATTTCAACCTTCGACATGTGGATACCCAGTTTCTCAGCCTCAGTTGAAGAGGCTGTTTTACCAGTTGGATGCCTTGTTGGGATTCAGTTGGCTACAGTTTGGTTGGTTTTTTTCTGGGTTCTCTGTTCTGTTCCATCAGTCTACATGTCTATTTTCATACAACGGCACATAGTTTTTGTCACTCTTTCTCTGTTATGCAGTTTGATATTAGGTACTGTGATATCTCCAGCGCTGCTGCTCTTACTCAGGTTTGGGCTATTCTGACTCTGAGTATCTTTATGAATTTTAAGAACTTTTTTCTGAGCTTTGTGAAAATCATCTTTGGTGCTTTGATGCCGGAGTATATTGGATATGCAGATTGCTTTGTAGTGTGTATATTTTAGCAATAGCTTTGTCTCTAATTCACTAACACAGGAGGGCTTTCCACTCTTTTGCTTCTTTGTTTTCTTTCATTGGGATTCTATAATTGCCACTGTAAAGGTCTTTCACATCCTTGGTTAAACTTATTCTTGGTTTTATTTTACTTATTTTTATGGTTATAGTAAGTATGTTGCTATGATGTCTTTCTTAGCAAGTTTGTTATTGGCATATAAAAACCATACTGGAGAGGGTGTGGAGACTGAATTTATACACAGGATTTCCTAGAATGTAAACAAGTACAGCCACCAAAGGAAATTATAGAGGTCCCCTCAAAACACAAAAAGTATAATTACCATATGATTTTACTATCTGCCTACATATCCAAAGGAAATCAAATCAGTGTACTATAGAGACACTGCGTACTTGCAATTATTGTTGTTCTGTTCTCAAGAACCAAGATATGGAATGAGTATGTGTCCATCAATGGAAAAATGGATAAATAAAATGTGACACACACACACAATGGAATATCATTAAGCCATAAAGAAACATAATATATTGTTATTTTCAGCAAAATACATGAAGCTGCAAGACATGTTAACAGAAAAGGATCACATGCTACCTATTTTTGCTATGTAGAGCCTACAATATGTCGACCTGGATGTGGAAAAGTGTTTATTAGAGATCAATGCAAAGGAAGAGGAATGAAGTGTGGCTGGTTTGATCAGTGCACACTGTGTACATGTGCAGAAATATCACACAAAATGCCACTAATGTGTATATCTAAACATGTCAAAAATATTTTAAGGGTATTGTGTAGGCAAGAGGAGTTGCTTCATGTTCTCAGGGCCTCTGAGGATCTCAAGAAAATGTAGGTGAGCAAGAACCCTCAGAGGAGTCCCATCCTTCAAACCCAGTTCATCCTCCCTAGTGGGGGGTGGGAGGATTTAGGGGTGGGAGCAGACCTGGGCCCACCAGTAGGATGCTGGTCTCTGTAGTCTTTCTGTTATTCTAGGCTGTTCCCAGCTGTTGGCATTCAGTTGGCTTAAAGAGTATGATGAGGAAGAGAAAGTGAGTATGGTTATATATAGGCTCAAGGACAGAGTTCTCTCCCTGAGGGGAAAGAGCTCAGGAGGCCAAATACTAAAAGGTAGAGCCCCAAAGCACACACCCCCTAGCAGGTATACATGCCCTCCCTTTACTTCCCCTGGCTATACAAGAAATCCCACAGCACTCTTGTTGCTGTGATTGGCAGCTCTGGGCTGATAGGGGAGTGAGCACTGCCCACATCCTTCATCATAGTCACCTCCTGTATTGAGTGGTCTTATGCCAAACACAGTTCTTTATATGCATATGAGCTCCCGGAGTACATATGTACACTTGCAGCCATTGTTACTAATATTATAGGCCAACAGACCCAGCTCTGTGATCCTCTGTGGTCCCACACTTCCCCCAAAATAGTACGGAGTGCTGAGAGGTCCTGGGTCCCTGACATGTTTGGAGGGAAGCAAGGTCATTATTCCACATACTTTAAAATTACCCACTAGTTTATTATTAATGAAAGAAACATATGCATACTTGCTAAAACAACAGCTTAGTAAGAACTCCCCTTGGGCTTCAGGGGAGGTAGTTAGTGGAAAAGTACCATTGAACCATGAACAGAATTAAAGGAAAAGCTTCACAGCAAATTAATTTCATGTTTTAATACATTTTCTTAAAGAAAACATTTTTTAAAGTAAACAAAAGCTACCTACCAGAAGTTGAGCACAGTTCAGAAAACTGACCAAAGATCTACAGACAAGGAGCAAAGCTCTGTAAGGACATATGCTATGATTCCCTGCTACTCTCAAGCCAGTGCTGCATGGCTCCTCGAAAACTTCACCTTTCTGTGTACATTTCAGCCCAACTGGCTAATTTATATTTAGAAGCCCTAATGGTATTTAGATTGGAACTGCATTAAATTTATTAGTAACTTCTGAAATGTATCTCTAAAAAACTCACAAGGAATTTACAGGTCACTTTCAAAGAACTGTGTGTTCTGGATACTTTTTTGTCAGTTTAACACAAGCTAGTCATTTTGGAAGAGGGGCCCTTTTTTTTTGGGGGGGGGGGTTAGTCCCAGCACTCGGGAGGCAGAGGCAGGTGGATTTCTGAGTTCGAGGCCAGCCTGGTCTACAAACTGAGTTCCAGGACAGCCAGGGCTATACAGAGAAACCCTGTCTCAAAAAAACAAAAAAGAAAGAAAGAAAAAATCTGGGAATAGGGGCTCTTAATTGAGAAAATGCCTCCACAAGACTGACTGAGAGGCAAGTCTGTTGGGCATTTTCTTGATTAATGATTGATGTGGGAGGGTCCAGATCATGATGGGTGGTGCTGCCTAGGGTGGTCCTGGGTGGTACAGGAAAGCAAACTGAGAAATACATGAAGAGAAAGCTAGTGCAGAACACTCTTCCATGGCTTCTGTGTCAGTTTCTGCCTCTAGGTTCCTTGCCCTGACTTCCCTGGATGATAGATTACAAGCTGTAGGGTGACATAAACTCTTTCTTCTCTGAGTTGTTTCGATCATAGTGTTTATTGTGTATGTGCAAATACTACGTATGTATATGAGTATAGAGGAGACCAACTTTGGGTATTGATCCTTAGAGAGCACCCATCTGTTTGGGGGACAGAATCTCTCACTGAAGCCTAGAGCTTTCTGATTAGGCTAGGCTGGCTGATCAGTGAGCCCCAGGGATCTGCCTTTCTCCATCCCTCCAGCACTGGTATTCCAAGAGTACATAAACTTTTTATGTGGGTTTTGTGGGTCTGACTTGGGTCTTTATGCTTGTCCAGTAAAAGCTTTACTGATTGAGCGCTCTCTCCAGAACAAAATGGGAATGACTTCTGAAAAGGAGCTCTGCTGACTTTGGACCTTGTTCCTGCTAGTAATGTCCTGCCACTTTAAAGGGGAGATGAAGAAGTTTCTGAAGAGCCAGTGCATATCCACTGCAGACACAATAGGGTCTCTTTGGGCAGAGAAATGGAATACAATGGAAGCTCCATGTAGGAGATTGGTGTCGGAGGAAGTGAGATTGGGTAACGACAGAGGTAGAAGCCAAGTCTCATTGTATCAGAAGTAATGTGCATAGGACTGTTTTGGATAGAGAAGGGAGGAAGCGTGTCCTGTGATAAAAGACTCCAGGGGATGGATGATACACGGCTCGATGGTATCAACAATTCTTCATTGCAAGACAGGTAAAATCAGTCAGTTTTCACAACTGAAGCTTGTATTTATAACTTAACTAGGAAAACTTTGGTTTGGTTTGGTTTTTTGTTTTGTTTTTGTTGTTTGTTTGTTTGTGACAGGGTTTCCCTGTGTAGCCCAGACTGTCCCAGAACTCACTCTGTAAACCAGGCTGTCCTTGAACTCAGAGACCCACCTGCCTCTGCCTCTGCCTCTGCCTCTGCCCCTGCCCCTGCCCCTGCCCCTGCCCCTGCCCCTGCCCCTGCCCCTGCCCCTGCCCCTGCCCCTGCCCCTGCCCCTGCCCCTGCCTCCCAAGTGCAGGAATTAAAATCCTGGGCCACCACCACCTAGCAACTAGCAAAACTAAACTCCGTTGGATAAACAGAAGTTAAATGATATATTTCAGCCCTGTAACTTCTCCTGGAGAGGGGAACTTGACTGAGAACTAGATGGTGCTCCAGACTGAGGCCTGCTCCCTCTACCCTCCCTCCCCCAATCTACTCCTAAGAAATGAAGCTTCCCTGCCGGAGATGAGACAGGAAGGAAAGATGTTAGCAGGTTGGTCTGAAGGCCTTGCATTCCAGCAGGGGCCTCACTTGGTGCAAACTGTGCAAGAGTCTTGGGAGGGAAGACGTGATATTGCAAGAGTAAGTTTACCAGTGGATTCAGCGCACTATCAGTTGGTCTGAACCACACTAGGGCAATGCATCCCAAATAGCACACAGACTTGCACATGCCCCTTGTAATAATCCAGAAGACTCTAGAAAACAAGAAGGTCAGGAATGTGCAGCTCTTTGAGGACTTGCAATATTACAGAGTAGGGCACACAGTTCAGCATAAAAAAGAAAGATGAGCACAGGAGAGTGGCAAGCCACACAGGACCACATGGGGATGGGCATAATGAAGAACTCATTCTAGAAGGGTGGAGAATCAACTCAAAGGAGCTAGGACAATTGGGCATCTGTCTGGGGAGAAAATTACACAATCATTGGAAAGATTTCTTAAATTGAACACAAATGAAGTAAGCACAAAGAAAAAGGGTAAGTTCAAATTAAAATAAAAATTCCTGTTTAATCTAAAGACATCAACTTGGGATTCTGACAGACATCCAGACTTGGGTAGTAACGTGACCATACCTCAGTGACAAGATCCAGGTCACATCAAGAGTTCCAAAGTGACCCAAAGACTCAAAGAGGTGTGCCACAACATTGAAACCACCAAAGGTTAATAAAGATAACAATCAGTTCATCTCAATAGGAAGATGCAACGTGAAGATCCGCAGCTCAAAGGCTTGGTGACATCAGGAATACCTGGTGATGTGCGTCTAGGGGGAATCCAATGGCATGGGGAGATTTGGTGAGACTTTTCCAATTATGCAATTCTTGCCCAAGTCCAGTGTCCACATGTCTAAGGAGAGAGTCACTCACTATATAGCCTTACTGTTTGAGCAGGTTCCTGCAGTATTCAGCATGCGCTCCTTTGTAGGAGTGCATAGCCAGCATGACTGAAGCAGACTCAGTAGGATGCAGTAAATATCTAGTCAAATGCCCATTTCAGATTGCCTCTGAAGGGCATGCTTCACAAGGGGTGAGGAAAACAAAGCACCTGGCCTTTCACACAGCACTACAGAGTCCTACGTTCACAATTCCAATGCAAGTAAGACTGGCTCTATGTCTCCATCCCTGAGAGCACCTACATCTCCCCACCACTGCAGTGGCCTGGGCAGCTTAGCTGAACAGTGCTGGGGGAATATCAAGCTTTAAGATCAGGAGGTTTGACAAGCAGGCTTACCCAAGATTTTTATCTCCCCTCATTCCATGGGATCTATAGGGGCTGTTCATAGCTGAAGAGGTACCCTATCTAGGAAGAAGACACTCCTACCATTTCCCTTATTTCTCTTCTGGATAAATTATCCAGGGTTCCTCTTCTTTTTGTCTCCAGCTACTTCAGTTTTGAGAGTGACACCGGTCACATCTCAGTTCACACATGGCACCCTCAGGGCACAGTTTCTCCCTCCTCCTGACCTGTTTACTTTCCTTCTGCTTCTAGGCAGTATTTCGTCCCTGTTCCTTAAAACCCAAGGTCAAATGATATCACCCCTAGCAAGTTACCATCATTCCTCTGGAGTTCATTGTGACCTGTCTGATTTGCTTGTTTGGAAACTTACATAGAACTCTTAAGCTTAGCTTCTGAGCCCTAGAACTCTGTAGAGTCCTTGCGGCCCACCCTGTGCCCTCTCCTCGGGCTTTCCGAACTACGTTGTGTTTCTGGTGCACTTCCTCTGTAACTTCACCTGATCCCCGTGTTCCTGAAAACATTTTCTACTTCACCCTCTTAACACCTCATGACAGATTGTTCCTGATCCACATGGATCGTGGATACTCTGCATGCTCTGTGCACCCAGCTTCACTAGAGAGATTCTCCAAGGCCTTCAATCACTCATCTGATCTGAGAACCTACATCCTCCTTTTAGGCTGGATGGAAGTATTATTCCCACCCAATCCACATGTCACCTCGGCTGCCAACTCACTGCTCCCTCCCCTGGACCCCCACTCCCTTCCACTTTTCACCTCCTCACCTGTAGATGACCCCTACAACTTATGAATTTCCATGACTTTCTTTCATCTCAGAACAAGTTAGAGATCAAGGTCATCTCCCCAACTCCTCTGAGTATTTTTGCACAGTATCTTTCCCCTAACATAGAGAATGTAATTCACAGAGACCGAAGGGTGACCTCAGCGGCCTCTTTACCTATGCCTATACTCTCCAGTCTCCTCTACCCAAGGCCCTAGCAGCCCAGATAGCCTTCCCTTGGGCTAGACAGAGGCTCAATTGCTTCTCAAGTCCTTCACCAGCTGCCCGAACACCATGAACTTCCACCACAGGCCTGATTTCCCTCAAAGGAGTCTCTGCAGTCAAGAGATATTCATCTATTTGTCTAGAACACACAGGGACCCTGGAAGTATGAGATCTTAGTAAACAGGGACCACAAGAGGGCAGTGAGCCTTTGGCATACAGAGACCCTGGGAAAGGCTAACCCTAACCCTAACCCTAACCCTAACCCCAACCCTAACCCTAACCCTAACCCTGACATGTCATTTCTTCACATTCTCCTTAATCTGTATCAATGGCCCTATTGGCCAAGTGGGACTGGACCAACCCCTGCATCTACTTCCAATAAGAGTGACCAACACTGACTTTCTAGAAGGATCTCAATTCAGTGGATCCTCCTAACAAAGATATCTTTTTTCTTATTCATCTTTATTTGATCACTTCCAGATAGTGATCAGCTCTCATTTAATTGGATACAATTACCCCAGATCAGGTTTGGCCTTAAAGATGAGTTATCAAATCTGTGTAGTTTTACCCATTGAGTATATTGTTTAGTACAGACAATGATGTTAAATCTTAATCCCATTTTATGGGTAGCATAAAATCTAAGGAAGATATCAAGAACTTAGATTGGACAGCTGACTACATCCAAGGGACATGTCCCTCTCTGTGCAGTTTGTACACAGATGGAAAGCATCGGGAGGCACAGGGGACCTCCCTGGTTATAGATAAGGGATTCCTGTACATCATCTGAATGTACTTAAGGTTTACTCAACCCAGTGTAGCCAGAGCCAATTTCACCCCAGTGTCCCCTCAAAATTCAACAGGCTTCAAAATACAGCCTCTTTTTTTTTTTTTTTAAGAGCTGAGAGAGTCTGTGGAGAGCCCAGAGGGAATCTGGGTCTCTGTGAACCCTTGGAAGATCACTGAGTGATTAGGGCCAATAGATGCATCCCAGGGCTTTGGAGGCCATTCCTGTATGGAAAGAGCAAGGCTACTAGATTAATCATGATACCTAGAAAGTAGGACATGAAATATAAAAGTCTCTGCTAATGAACATAGAGCAAGAACAACAACAAAACTCAAACCAATATAAGCTGCTTACCCAGGACAGAGAAAAGAGCTACCAAGGTCCATGCAGTGGTGAGGAAGGGATCCCGCACAGACAGCCACTGTAGACTGACCACTGAGAACCCACTGCTGTTCCAAGGATGGAGAAGCTCTGGCCCAAGGCCTGGGCCAGAAAGTGCCTGGGGATAAGCAGTATTCCCCAGCCAGGCCAGGAGAACAAGGGTGCGCAGACGGTCAGACTCCCATGTCCACATGTTGGGGGTGTGCTCCCACAAGGCTGAGTTTCTACCTGAGCTTCTCAACAGCAAAACTGATCTGGGAAGGCACATACCCAGCTGCTCTATAGCTATCGGAGAAATAGCTGGCTCTCCCTCTTCTGCCCAGACCCTCCCTTTTACTAACCACAGGCCCAGCCTTGTTCTGGGCAGCCCCTGTCTCCTGCCATGTCAGAAGTCTCCCTACAAAACAGCAGACCACTTCCTCCAGGCAGGAGTTCAAAGCCTTCATCCACTTCCCTGTCCTGGGAGATAAAAGGCCACCTGTCTACAGAGATTACTTACTTCTGTGACATAAAATATCAGTGGATGAAGAAGCAGGGTTTAATTGGCTCTTTATCGAGGGTTTTGGCCTCTAATAGGAGCACCACATGAGACAAGAGAAACTTCTGATAATGCCCAATACAAGCCAACAGCATCGTGCAACCTATGGGGGCTACAGTAAATGGTGTTCACAGAGCCCCAACTGCCCCTCAGGCTTCTGAGACAACCCAAGGCATTTGCTCTTGCCAGGTTCTTTCACTCCTTATCCTGTTTGAGACTCTAAATTCAACTAGTGTTCCCCGTTTTGCTCCTGAATCTTAAGTGTTTACCCTTTCTTTCCCTGGGCCTTCCTATGTGTCTCTCACCAACCTAGTGTCCATTTGTGCTCCAGTTTGTGCATCTGTGAGAATCTCTGGTAGTTTGGACCTTTAAATCTTGGCTGTGGACAACAGGATTGCCTGCCTTGAGCTGACTCACACACAAAGGTGTAAAACCGCCAGTGGTTGGAGGCTGTGTGAGGAGATACGTGGACAGGCCACAGGACATGAGGCAGGCCAGCTCATGTGCTCCTTTGCTTTTGAAGTTGCAAATGGGATTGCAACAGAGGACAGATGGCATCATCTTCAACTGTGAGTACAGCAAGTCCCCAAGAGCAAGGATGACACCAGGAGCAGAAGGAAAGGAGGGTGGGCATGCGGCATACCTGCAGCCTTTGGAGGGAGGAGTGGGGATCACTGCATGGGGGAGGGGCTGTAGCTGGCTTCCCTCATAGTACACATTGATCTAGACATCTTGTACATCTGAAGTTCAAAGCAGATGACCCCACGATGACAGTCTCATCTTAAGCTGGAGTATAACAGAGGCAGCATTCTAGGAACTCTGTTAAATGTGTTTCTGCCTCCCGAAACACTTTCCTGTGATTACATATCCTATTCACAAGTACCTCTTACAAATTCCCTGGTTCTTCTCCTCTTCTCCTCTTCTCTAAACTCCCAGGCTGCTCCAGCTCACAGGCTTTCCTCCCCCAGTTACCAATCACTCACATAATTTTTCCACTTTCCTGTCTCTCTAGTCCTGTCCATAACCAGTCTCCCTTTTCTCTCTCCTCTGGACTCTTCCAGATGCCTCTGGCTGTTCTCTTTCTCTCTTACCTACAATAAAACTCTTCCCCCATTCATGGAGCAGACATTTAACCTTTTCTTTGCTGAGATTTTGCTTATATTTTGTGTGTGTGTGTATGATATATTAAATATTATATAATATATGGGAAACATACATATGGAGAACATTTATATATATGTACACACACATATATACATATATACAGTGATCAGAGGGTCATATATATACATATATACATACACATACATATATATGGAGAGAGAGAAAGAGAGAGAGAACAATTAAGGAAGACTCCTGTTAACCCCTAGTCTCTACATGTAAGTGCACACGTGCCCTCATGAACCACTCTCTAAACAAACACAAACAAAACAATAACAAACAAAGAGTACCCTTAACACTGCTTAGACGGGCACTCATACTATTTTTAAGATTAAACATTATGCGTATATTACTGGTAATTCCACCAATGTCTCATTTGTTTTACAAGATCTACAAAAACCAGTGCTACTAACCACCCCTCCTAGAGAATAGCTTTGTAGCTAAATCTTTAGAGTTTCATATTAGAAATGAGTTGTGTCTGTTATAATCTTAATGCTAAGCCTATTAGTCTCTGACCTGTGTGCTTCATTGCCATTATAATTTTATCTCCTCTTATTTCCAGTCAGTTCACCCTATTATAGATACTTCTGCATACCTGGGTCCTCTTGATCTTTCTAGGAGGCCTAAAAATAAACAAGAGTGGAGAAAGAACCAACCACGTTCCAGAACCAGGTGTTCCCCCATCCCACACCTACCTCAGTCCTCATTGTCACTAACTGCCAATGAAACATGTTCCATGTCACCAACCCCTTACCCATTCTCTCTCTCTCTCTCTCTCTCTCTCTCTCTCTCTTTCTCTCTCTCTGAAGTGACTTTTTGAATCTTACCCTCCCACCCAAACAAATCTCTCACACAAAGTCTGGTACGTGGTGGTGTGATTTTTGAGGCATTACATAGCCCTCTGATCACCAGGATATGCAAAACCCTTACACTGAAACCTTCATGCATCATGTCAGAGTAACTTGACATTCTTCTTCCCAACTCATTTTATTTTAGGGTCTCAACTATAGAGTGGGCATTGTTAAGAAGTTAGTTAGAAATTAGCAGGCTTGAAAGTCACTGGAGATGGACCTCTCCTTTCATGATTAGCTTTAAGCCCCACCTTCTGTGTCCTCGATCACACAATGATTTTAAAGAAGGGAAAAGTATCACAAATGCCCTCCTTCAGATTTAAAATATCATACAAAATAATAGATGAGCTATAGATGAGAGGAACATGAAGGTAGCAGGACTTTGAGGTCCATTAAAGGAAAGCCATTCCATAGTAGTAAAAAGTGGCTATTTATGTAATATTTTTCCTTTCTCTACATTTTAATCTGTTCTACTATATGATTTTTTATGTAAGAAATCTGAGATGTGTCACTGGCCCTAGATGTAAACATAACTTTGTGAGCTACCAAAAAGATTGCAAGATTATCAAGCAGCAGGGTTACTGGTGACGAACTAAGACACACCATTGTCCCCCTGGATTGTCCCCCAGGGAAAGGCCCTCATGACAGCTGTCTACTCCAGATACTTCAAGAAAATAATACCAAATCTACCTAAACACACATGCCAGCACACTGGCACACTGGCAATGGCATGCTGCTCACTCTTGTCTGTGAGGATGCCTCCTGCTGTTCTGCATAAATTGCCTTTCTTTCCATGGAGACTTCAAGGACCAGGGAAACCAGGGGAATCCAGAGTGAGATCCTATCCCCATGTCCATAAAATGTGAAAGGCAGCTTGCTGAGTATCATGGGACTAAGCAGGTATAGCTGATTTCCCTTAGGACTGTGATGAAGCACAGGGATGACATTATCCTTGGCACCCAGCTCTCTCACAGTAGCATGCCATAGCTTCATGTGCCCTACAGCTCAGATCTCCATCACTTGGTGCGAAGGTAATTCTGTACTGTCTGGTAGGTGGATTCAGAAACCCCAGGCTTAGTAGGATGTGGCTATCTAGACTCCTAGCTGAGTAGATGATCCTCAACTCTACTTAAGATCTTGATCTATTTCCTTGCCTCACTGGGTTGAACTTTAAGTAATACAATTAAATGGATGCTATTGACCCCAAAGACCTAAGGCTCTTGAACTATCACTGAACATGAGAGGGAAGATGACAATCATCCACAGAGCTTAAACTGCAAACTCATTTCACCCAAGTCATCCGTCATGGCTAAAATACAAATCTTCAGGAACTTGGTAGCTTGAAACAAGTGCAAGCCTTTACACAGCTTTATGAGAGAGGGATAAGAGGGCTGGGTCTGTGACAGGTTTTTAATATGGCTTAGTTAGCTCTGGATAGGATGGTAGACCACTGAAAGCTGTGTGTTTTCCAGGTCATATTCATGAGGCTGACACAGACAGACACTGAAACCTCTCCCAAGGCCACCAGAGCTAGCAATCAAAGAAAGCATTCAGGATGTCACCACAGCCTTCTACAACTGAATTCTCAGATAACACCCACCACATTTACCTTTAAATGGTTCCAAAGTCTAGCCCTGATGTTCTGACAGGTAACCACACACCTATATGGTTCCCATAAACAGGACCAAGATGGAGCTGACACTGATAGGTGGGTTTGCTTTGCTTTGAGTAACTGCTGATTAACTGCTTAATATGTTTCTAGATCTTAAAAATGACAGACATTACTCATCCACAACCACATCTTCCACAGGCTAATCCAAGGTCAAGTGTGGCACAAAGATAGTTAAGAAAATCTTTAGAAATAATTGTAAGTTACACTCTTCTCCAAGGGATCCTTGAATACATGAGTACATCATGATAGATAATCTGCCAACTGAGATACCTACTCTATAATTAACAGGTATCAGTGACTGTAGAGAGCACATAGTGCACAAAGGCTTGATTCTTGTCCAAGGCTGGAAGGACAGAGTTAGATAGCCTGCAAAACTCATGTGGCTACTCGGGGTAGTTTACCAGTGATTGGTGGGGATGATCTTGGCAGCTTATCTCACTCTCCCATCACATGGGCTCTGCAACCTGCCACAGTATCCCAGGAGGAAGAAGGAGGCCTAGCACCATGCAGGGAGGTCCTGAGGAGGATGTTCACATAAGGGAACCAATAGGGGGACAGGACATTAGTATCAGAACCTCCCCTTACACACAATTGCTCTATCTTACTCTTGTTGTTAATCTACCCCTGTATCTGATACATACATTAAGTCTTACCAAGTTACATATGTACAAGAAAGAACATAGTATAATGTATGATATGTTAGTACCAGATGAAGCTCCAGGCACCCACCAAGATGCTTGGACATATCCCCAGGGACAAAAGAGATTGCTCTTAGAGAGAGACAGAAGTTTGACATAATTAGCTAGTGACCGTGCTGTGATCAAAATATAATTCCTATTTTTATTTCAGCTTTGAAGAAAAACACATAACACTCATTTTAAAGGACACAGAAATAGTCTTAGATTGATTTTTAAAAGGTTTTAAGTGCATAAATGAAGGAAGATCAGTGGTTTTTGTGTTTCTAGAAAAATCTCAAAGTAGCCAATGACCAATAAAAAAAAGTTAGTGCAACTAGATATGTTCTGATAACAGAAAGAATAATTTTCTTGAAAAAAAAATTGGCTCTATTTTATTTTAAGTGTGTGTGTGTGTGTGTGTGTGTGTTTGTGTGTGTGTGTCCATATGTGGGTATATGCACAAAAGCCTGAAAAGGATGTCGAATCCCCTGGAAGTGGAATTACAAGTGGTTGTGAGTCACCTGATATGGATGTTGGGAAGTAAATTCTGGCCCTCTGTGAGAGTAGTACATGTTCTTAATTGTTGAACCATCTCTCCAGTCCTTAAATATTGTAATGAGTTTTTATTACATACCTCTCTCTCTTTCTCATGCTCACATATGTGTATGTGTGTCTGAATGTGTGCACTTATGCATATACCATCCCACAGCACACGAGAGGTCAGAGGACAACCTGTAGAGTCAGTTCTTTTCTTCCTGAAAAAGTCAGTTCTTATAGGTCCTTAGTAGCAAATTCAAGTCATCAGGCTTAGCAGCAGGTGCTGAGCCATCTCAAATAATAATTCTCTTATTAAGAGAATTATTCAGCCCCAAAGTAATAATTCACTTATTAAGAATGCTGATGGCTTATGTAAGAATATGTTTTAAAGAAATTTAAATTTATAAAGTGTGAATTTACACTTCTATTAATAACAAATAGTTGTAAGAGCAGAGTCAGGGGACAGGTTATTCTTCACTCCACACAAAGCGCTTCATCTAAAGTCCTCTCCATGAACTTGTGGGACTGAGAAGCATTTTGGAGGCCAAGTCACAGGAGGTGGACTCTGCGCCTATGACTGGGAAACAGGTAGGACATATTGGGCACTAATATATATCTTAGGGACTCAGAAGAGAGGGTCTCATGTGGAGAGGGTATTTAATTTTCTCCATGTGGTATAAATGCAATTCAGCTTTTGAAAAGAAATCATCTCCATTTGCCTTGTTACTCTCTCAAAATCTTTGTTTTCTTTGTGATATAAAAGCATTATGCTTAAATGATATTTTACTAGTAAGTAAGTACATTTTAGCCATTTTCCTTGAAGCTTTCCAAGATGCTCGTGGCCATCTGGTTCTCCTGGAATGTTGTTCCTTTTGACTATATGACTCTGTCTACAAGTTGCCTTTGTGGTTTTATTCTGTTTTAGTTTTCTGCAGTTCCATTACGATGTACAAAACACATTGATTTCTTTTTAACACATTATATCTGGACTTCTAAATCTATAGATAGTGTCATTTCTTACTTTTGGAGACTTCCTTATTCTCTTTCCCAATGCAGGTCCAGTACCTCCCAAGTGTTCTCTCCTCCTCCTCCTATGACATTCTCCTCATGACACTTTCTTCGTTTTTTTGTTTTTTGTTTTTTGTTTTTTTCCATTCTTGACCTTGTTCTTGACATTTCCCACTGGTCTATCTTTCATGGCATGAGATTTTTATCCTTGCTGCTGGTCTGCTGTTTAACTCAAATTATTGTATGTATGTGTGATTTAAATATTTTAGCTATTGTAGTAAAGCTCTAGACTCTCTATTTGGTTCTTTGAACCTGGTGTGTCAATTTTTACAGCTTTGGCTTTCCGTGGAGATTTTCAACCTTACATTTATCCCCTTTATTCCTCTCATAGCCCAATTTGAAGGCTCTCTGTTTCTGCTCCTTAGTTTTGTTTTAACCACTGGTACATGGGCTGGATTTGTTCACTGTGTGCAGAATCAGAGAAACAGAATCATGAAGCCATATCATGCTTTGTTTCTCCATCTGAAACTTTTGTTAGATTCTTCTATTAAGAACATGTACTACTCTCACAGAGGGCCAGAATTTACTTCCCAACATCCATGTCAGGTGACTCACAACCGCTTGGACACCACATCCATCTGAGTCTGCTCTGACCCAGTGATCAGGACAGAGCTACCGGAGACAACCAAAGCTGGGCTGGAGCTCTGACATCAGTAGACTGGTTTTACTAGTAGAGGCTAGAAAGCAGAGCTCACCTTCCTGTGGGTCCCAGTAACAACCCCTGCCCCCTGACCTCAGGATACCTTCCAAAGAGTGGGCTCAGCTTTCAGGACTAGCCAAGCCCACAGAAACACGGCCCTATTCTGAGCTCTTCATAATTCCATTTCTCTCCGGCATCTCCATGTGACTTCAATCACTTTCCAATGCCTTCAGTCATTCTGTCCAATTTTCCCACTGGCCCTTAGCATCGACTTAGTGTAAACTTAACTAGGCTTTCATTCCTAGCTATTATTGTTTTTCCAGTTTAGTATGTAAAGAGACACTGAATTGGGCTGGAGACTCTAACTCTATGACTTCTGTTGCTCTCCCAAAGGACTTGAGCATCTTCGGTTCTCGGCACCCATACTACGTGTCTCACAACTGCCTGTTATTCAAGCTCCATAGGATTTGATCCTCTTCTGGCCTCCAATGATACTTCTCCTACACATCATACATACACATGGATATATAATAATTATAAATCTTTCTTTAAAGAAATAAGGAAAAAGATATTACACTTTCCCCACTCTTCTGCAGCCTCTGGCTTTGGTCTTTGAGTGAGGCTCAAACCTACCATTGCCTGTTCTTTCTTGAAAAGTACCATGTAACACTCAGGTACAAACTCTTCTTACCACTGGCACAACCTCATGTCCTCAGATTTTACTACAATCACATGAAAGAAAAGACTCTCTTATTCCTGTATCTTTTATGCAGATGACACTTCTGATTTGTTTTTTTTTTTTTTTTTTGGTTTTTTTTTCAACTTTTATTAGATATTTTCTTCATTTACATTTCAAGTGTTATCCAGAAAGTTCCCTATATCCTCCCCCCTCCCGGCCCTGCTCCCCTACCCACCCGCTCCCACCCCAGATGACACTTCTAAACTGCATTCATAAGCAGTCTTTCCCTGAACTATCAGGAATCATAAGCAGATGTCTATCCTACCCATCTGTCCTCAAGGACTCTGTGGCCCTGGGGTGGTGAGGATAGGAGTCTTGGCACCCCTTAGGGTCTGATTAGAGAAGTTTGCACCTATGTCAATCATGAGGCTGTACTAAAATTTATGGAGAAACTTAATGACTCAACATCTGTAGCCAGAGAGACATGGATTATGACCAAAGAGAGATGAGGCTTGTACTGCTTGGTTTTGTATTTTGGTTTGGGTTTCTGTTTGTTTTTTTAGTTGGTTGGTTTGTTTTGTCAACTTTACACAAACTATTTGAGAAGGAGCCACAATTAAGAAAATGCCTTTGTAAAACTAATCTTTAGGCAAGCCTGTGGGGGCATTTGCTTGGAGAGAGATTGGTGTGAGAGGC
>LR749504.1:987048-1085530 GCA_902729485.2 Mus minutoides | reverse complement strand
AAAGAGAGATGAGGCTTGTACTGCTTGGTTTTGTATTTTGGTTTGGGTTTCTGTTTGTTTTTTTAGTTGGTTGGTTTGTTTTGTCAACTTTACACAAACTATTTGAGAAGGAGCCACAATTAAGAAAATGCCTTTGTAAAACTAATCTTTAGGCAAGCCTGTGGGGGCATTTGCTTGGAGAGAGATTGGTGTGAGAGGCTCAGTCCACTGGGGGTGTGACCTGGGGTGGTTATAAGGTATTTAAGAAAGCAGACTGTGCAGTTCCGTAAACAGGGTTCCTCCAGGACTTCAGCTTCTGTTCCTGCCTTGAATTTCTTCCCTGATTTCCTTCAGTGATTGAGTGTAAGTTGAAACAAACCATTTCCTTCCCAAGTTAATTCTGGTCATGGTGTTCTATCACAGGAATGGAAGCCCTAACTAAGAAAGACAAGGTTAACACATCAGCACAGGTAGGCGGGTCTTTTGAGCTGCAAAGCAGAAGGCTACACACTGGGTAACTGAGGACAGACATTCAGTTTCTGAGCTGTATCTCATCAAAATACTGTTGTGACCAGCCTTCCTCCATGGACTCTAGAGGAGAAATCGCACCAGCCTCTCCTTTGTATTTACATACTACCTATCCTCTACATTTCTGTGTAACCAAATTTCACTCTTCAAACACAGACATTAGTCATAGGCCAACCCTTATTCAAGAGGATCCTCTTAGCTACATCTGCAAACACTATTTCTAAACAAAGATTGGGTGTTGGGATTTGTGAGGATATTTATTTATTTATTTATTTATTTATTTATTTATTTATTGTGTGGGCATGCACTTCCTGGTGTTTGCGTGGAAATCAGAGGGCAGCTTTACACAATTGATCCTATCCTTCCACCTTCATATGTATTCTGGGGATTGAATGCAGGTCAGGCTTGCTTAACAATTGTCTTTACTCACTGAGCCATCTTATAATTCCCAGGGTATTAAGATTGAATAAATTGTTCGTGAGGACACAGACCTACAGTGTGCTCTCTTTCAAGAACATGGACTGAAGCATTCCCTCAGGTCCAAAAGGCCACAGTAACCAGTCAGCCTGTTCCCACAATTTATATCAATCAGAGAGGTATCTACAACATGAGAGATCTTGTATCAGAGTCTTAATGAATGACAGGTATTCAATATAAAGTTGATGTGGAAAAAGAGATTAAATTACTTAACTCAATGCCAGGGGAGCAGTCGGAGAAAAATTAAACATTCCTTATAGTCTACAACAAGAGGTGTACAGTAGAGTATTAAAATCCCCAAGCCAAGCAGGACATGGTGGCACATACTCTGGAGGCACAGACAAGTAGACCTCTGTTGTTATAAACTGACAACATAACCACTCCATCGTATGCTTAAGGGGAAGGTTTCTACTGTAGACATTAGAGCCAGAACAGCCAGAGATATCTGGAAAAGTCCAGGGCAGAGAGAGAAAGAAATAGACTGAATATGACCAGCAGATTGGATCTGGCCAGGGCTCTCTGAGAGAGAGGAGACTGACAGCGGAGAGAGAATAGAGAAAATAGTGAGAGAAGCAGGAGCAGGAGGGGAGACAAACAGACAGAAAAAGACAGTCAGAGAGAGAGAAGGACAAAATAGCCAAAAGTGTAGGGTTATCAGGAGAATGAGTAGGCAGGGGCAGGAAGGCTGTGAGCTGGAGAGTTTAAAGTAGAGGAGGCTAGGATACTAGCAAGGACTTTGAGGTATGAGTGAGTACCCATGGTATTGAAGAAGCCTGGAGGCCAGCATGAGCTTTGATATGCTAAGAGGCACCACAGGTAGTCCTGCTCCTTTTAACAACTATGAACCAGTTTCACAAGTTTCTAAGAAATGCTGGCTTTTAACTGCCAGAAATCTTCCTATAATCCAGGTTGATCTCATTTCTGGATATTTGGACTGCCTTTTGGAGTTGGGGGAAATGGAGTTTCCTTTGGATCTAACATCTTGAGGACAGCCTGGTCTATAAAAAGAGAGTTCCCGGTCAGTCAGGGCTACAGAGTGAGAACTCATCTTTAAAAAATTCTAAACCAGTGGTTGGGAAGATAGCTCAGTCAGTGAAATATTGTCTGTGTTAAGTATGAAGACTTAAGTTTGAATTCCTAGTACCCATCCACCTCCACCCTTACCCTCCAAAAGCCAAGAAGAACAGCATCCATTTGTAATTTCAACACTAGGGAAGTAGATACAGATGGATCCCTGAGGCTTGCTAGTCAGACAATCTAGCCAAAGCGACAAGTTCCAGATTCAGAGAGAGAGAGAGAGAGAGAGAGAGAGAGAGAGAAACTATTCAAAAAGATAAGATGGCAGACCTCTAGCGCACACACACACACACACACACACACACACACACACACACACTAAAAAGTTAAACCAAAAGAACCATCAAGCCAGAGCAGTGTGTCTGCAAGCATACAACTCAGAAATTGAGAAAAATAAAGATATTCTCAAGTGAGGAAAAACTAGGCAAACTATGTGGGTCAGACAAGCGTGCTTCAGGATCTGGGGCTCAGGAAATCTCCAGGCAGAGAGGTGGATGCCAGCAGAGCATGGCTCTGAAGGAAGGGAGAGAGAACACATGGGATTTCTCCTCTACTTGTCCCCTGCTTGAAAGCCAGTTTTGTCTTATATTCACTCATCTGTCTGGAGTTTCTATTTCATTGGTGTTTATCTAGTGAATCCTTCCCATTATCCTTAAATATCCCAAATCATTATATTTAAAGTGGTCTGTTTATATTTAAAATGTTGGTACCATGTATATAAATCTTTAAAATATATATGTTTGAAAGCAGTGTTCCAACATTGACCACACAGCACATATAAATTTTAAGGACATTAAAACTAACAAAAATTAGAAAATCCATATTAATCAAAACAGATGCTTTGTTATGGTCTTGAGAGGCACCACAGACTAGTTTACTGAGATGACACCATTAAATGCAGACATGGCTAGTAAGAAGTGTTATCTAGACTGACAGGATTGAAACCTTAGACTCTTGTAGGGTCATAAGCAGTGCTTGAGCAGGCTAAATTAATTTCACACAATTCTGAAGCCCAAAAGTCTAATATCAAGATGCTATAGGCTAACAAGATGCTGAGTCCTCTCCCTTATAATCTAGATGCCATCCACTCCCAGTGGCCTCTACTTTGTTCTCATGGCATAGTGCCCAGTGTCTCCTGCTCCTCCTGTGAGGATCTTTGTCATGGCAGGTCAGTTTACCCTCATACCCTCTTTGACACTCACTGTCTCTTCAGAGCCCATTTCTAAATACAGTCACACTAAGGCTCAGACTTCAGTGTGGCAATGCTAAGCCACATTGGTCCTTCCCATCCTCTCAGTAATTCCACACAGGTGAAAGAACATATGAGATGTGATCAGTATTGAGTAACCATGAGGCTCACTTGGTCTATGGATCTTTCCACTGAAGACTAATACACATACCTTTAAGTACTCGGGGGCTATTTGCCTCCATAGATGCCTTTGGTTACAGAGCATACCTGACACAGAAGCAAACTGGGAATCAGTAAAAGAAACTTCTCTAGTAAACCCTCAAATATGCAGAAATTGAACATTATTCTAAATATTCAGGCCTAAACAAGGATAAAGTCATTTTCCAGGAAGAACATAAAGATATAACTTATCTTAATTAAACAGTGCTTAGAGGGAAAGTCCTAAAACTAATCGTTTCTATTAGCAGAATTTAACTAGAGAGTAAATTTAGCATAAAAAAGGTTTATATTGAAACAGAAGAAAGTTGGAAACAATAATCGAAGTTTCCATCTTAAATTAATTTCAGGAGAAAATGAATCCAAGATCAAGCAAAAGAATAAAAATAATAAACATATGTGAAACCAATGTAATTGAAAACAAAGTAAAGAAAAATCAATAAAATGAAAGCTGTCTTTGTTTGTTTGTTGAGACAGGGTTTCAAATTTATATAGCCCTGGCTGTCCTTGAACTCACTTTGTAGACCAAGCCAGCCTCAAACTCAGAGATCCACCTGCCTCTGCCTCCTGAATACTGGGATCAAAGGCATGAGCCTCTACTACCAAACCAAAAAGTTGTTGTTGTTTTTTTTTAAGTTTTGTTTTAAGATAAAATGTATAAGCCTTTAACCAGACTGATGAGAAAGAAAATTGGGGCAGGGGAGAGAACGGGGGTGAGGATGGAGTCAGAGTGGAAAGAGAAGGAAAAGATTCCATTTCAACTCCACATGAACTGAGAATAGGAAGGAACTTCTTTAACCTGGTGAAATATATAAACTGAAAAGCCTACAGCCAACAGTGCCCTTCACCATGGTAGAAACCAGGCTCTTTCTCCCAGAGATGGAGGCACAAGGAGGTCCGTTTTTATTGCACATTGCAAACACCAGGAAGAACACTAGCTAGTGTCACAAAACTAGAGGCGCCCAAGGCTCATAGGCTGTAAAGGAGGAAACGAAACCATTTGTCTGCTGATGGTGTCACTGTTTATGTGTCTAATTCCAAGGAATTAGCCATGAGACAAGCCCTGCTAAAGCTAGATAGTCAAGGTTCCAAAGTCCCACTGTTGACACACGGAGACCCATCTCTGCTTTACTCATAGGCAGGGAGCACATAGGGCTCACAACTCAGGGCTTGGTGTTATTCCTCGTGAGCAGGATTAAAATATGTTCACCAAAGAACACGAGAAGATGCTCAGCATTGTTAGCTACAAGGGAAAAAACTCTAAAACAGTAATGTGATGCCATAATGCACCTAGGAGAGAGAACAAAAGGAAAGGAAAGGGGTTCACAGACAGCAAGGCCTTGCCTTGGATTTACACAAGAGGAAAACAGCTCATTCCAAACAGAAGCCCGCACATGACTCTAAGGCTCACGTGAAGAGCTAGAGAGCGAGCTTCTTAACCTGAATGCAATTAATATGTGACCTTTTCAAAACACTCGTCACAAGTTTTGATGACTTGTCTGCTGTACCTCACTGAAGTTTCACTCTGAATCTTTATTTTTTCTTCAAATCCCTAAGGGTTTCTACTTAAGAGTATTGGACTAGTCACTTAATGCATTGCTTAACTAATGTAATACTTATCTTGAAAAGCAAATTAAAACTAAGTAAAGTCTGTGTCATAGCTGCCATTTGGCTTAGTAGAGTGCCCACTGATCTAGAAGTAGAGAAAGACCGAATGCAGTGATTAAAGAAATAGGCCCAATGGAGACCAGCTGAAAATAATCCCAAGCAGAGGAAACATGAAGTAGGAAGAGTGGAGTCTGGATCCTCACTTGGCAATGGTCAGTGATGGCAGCATCTCCTTAGAGTAAGACAGGCACATACCCCCAGCTCCAGTCTGTGCAACAAGGGCCACCAAGCCTCCTGAATCCTTTGATAGACGGCTATGCCAAGTCTCTAGCATCCTCGTCATCAGCCTGTTCTGTCCTACATCATTCAGCTTCCTGCTGACAGCTTTTCTAGGTCTGTGATCTGTGTCTGCTATTGCTTTTCTTCAAGGATTTTGCACACTTCACAACCTCAAATAGAACCTAGAGCCTGGTTGGGGTGGGGTGTCTTGCAACAGACACTTGAAAGCTAAGGGATGAGGCCCTTTGGGCGTGAGCCAGCAAAGAAGGTTCTTGGGCTCTGACCCAGAACACAGGAAGCCAAGAAAGATAGTAGTCAGGGAACAAGGCCAAGGGTCAGAGGTGGAGGCTGTGTCAGGACCCTGAAACTGGGTGGAGAAGTTGGCAAGAGTGAGCCCCCTGTTATGGAGCTTTCCCAACCCCTCTACCACACACACAGTGACACACACACACACAAGGTCCATCATCTTGCCCATCCCTTCATTGCATGCCTTCCCATTTTCCTTATGACTTCATGTCTCACTCTGCATCCCACCTTGGGATTCTAAGACATCAGTCATGTCGGCAGATCAAGAGTCAGTTGCTAAACACACCCCTTGAAGTTGCTGGGAATTTAGGTGTGTGCTGGCTGGCCCTGCTGGTGGACCAGGTGTGGGTGACTTTGGACTTCAAAGGTCTTGGGCAGGAAAGAGGTTGTGAGCTCAAATAGGTGAGTCAGATCCATTGTTTCGTACATCTGAAAAAATCAATTGAGTCCAAAGTAAAACATGTATTTAACCGGCAAAAGTGTATGGCTAATTGGTTTTTAAAGGTGCTTCCTGCTCCTTGATACTAAAAGGGACCCAAGATAAGAAAGAAAGAAAGAAAGAAAGAAAGAAAGAAAGAAAGAAAGAAAGAAAGAAAGAAAGAAGAAAAAGAAAAGAGAAAAGAAGAGAAAGAAAAAAGAAGAGAAGAGAAGAGAAGAGGAGAGAAAAGAAAAGAAAAGAAAAGAAAAGAAAAGAAAAGAAAAGAAAAGAAAAGAAAAGAAAAGAAAAGAAAAGAGAGAAACTGCTATCTGAGACCAAGTAAGTACAAATAGCAAAATAGTACAGAGTCCACAGAAGACAGCCCCAACTTTCTTTTGGGGGTAGTACTACTCTAGAGAGAGATAGCGCATAAAGACTTGTAAGTATGTATCACCAGAAACATCAGGCTGATAAGGGGTCGGCCCTCCCAGGGATCCATATGTCTAATAGACTAAACCTTGGGCTTCTCTGCATGGGTTCTGGTCAGAGCTAGGCAAGTCCCTGGCTCCTTAGCTCTCTGGATTCCTGACTAAATCTTCTGTAAGATGAGCTTTCAACTTAGACAGCACTCATTATGTTCCTGCCCCAGGCAGCACAATGGAAGTTGCAGGCTACTGTGCCTCAGGTATCTTTGGGGAACAGGTTCTCAACCCTGAAGAGTACCTGGTAGGTTTATTGCCTCTTAGGATGATTGTGTCTGGATCTTTATCAACCTTGGATGCTCCTGTGGGGATGGGCAGAGACAGGTGCTATTGTGTGTTACAGCAGGAACCAGCTGGGCTATAAGTACACTGTGAGCCCTGCTTGGGCATAGCTTCTGAGAGAATTCTAGGGCTCTGAAGTCATCTTTTGCCTCCCCACGTGCATACAAAGGGCTGACATAGACTGGAGATGTAGGCAACATGTATGCAGTGTGACCTGATCAGCTCCTCTGGAGCTGCTGAAAAGACAGTGAACATCCATGAACAGCTTTCTATGTTAGGGCCCCCATCAAACTGTCTCCTATATTCTAATGTCTTGATACATTTTTTTGATTTGGAATGTATAAAAATTGTCATAATCAAATGGAATCATTTGTATCAAAATTAACCAAAATAAATTGAAAATGTTTATAGGTTGTAAAAGGGGCACTCTTGTGTTTATGTGCCTGATTAACAATAGCTATGGACTGTCTCTGCCAGAGTCAGAGCCAGGCAGAAACTACGCCAACCTCACATGGGAAACTTCTGCCAGTAACTGCCTGTTCACATTAGGGTTACTGACATCCTGGTTTCTGATCCTGATAACCAAGGATTAGTGTTTCAAAACAACTTATGCAGGCGGCTCACTTTGCCTTTGAAAGCCTTCTTTTGTCTCATGTCCTGAATATGCCTCAAATACAAGGCTTACATGGTCTCCTTGTTTTCAATTCCAAATGCAGTAGAGTCTTTAGAGACTCTCTGTGATTGAGGTTGACAAATAATGCGTGTATCTGTTGTTTCTATGGCTGCTCTCCCTAATTATTAGAGATTTGCTCCCTTGGAACAACACAGACTTCTTGTCTCAGTTCTGGAGACCACAAGTCCCACACAGTGGTATGGGCAAACCCGAACTCTCTCTGCACCACCAGCGAGTGTCTTTCCTGCTTCCTCCAGCTCCCATGACCCCGGGTGCTCTCAGACTAGGGCTGCCTCACCTCAGCCTCTGCTTCAGCCTTAACTGGCTCCTCTTGGGAGTGTCCTTTGACTCAGACAAGAACTGTACCTGGGCTAGCCTAATAACCAGAAAACTCACCTCAAGATTCATAGGCGACGTTGTCTTCTGTCACCTAGGAGGTGGCATTTGATAAGCAAGCATTTTTCATGCTACCTCAGGCAATTCACGCTGCTGTGAGATGCTGTGAGCTGCAACAGTGTATGCTACTTTCTCAGACCTAGGATCCAGGATCCGGCCTGGTCAGGACTACTACTGGGGCTCTGCCTCCCTGCTTTCCTTCTTGACAGAGACTAAGGGAATAGCTTGCTGATGCCTCTTGAAAGGGATTGATCCCAGCGAGAGGCTCCACCATATCACCTCCTAAGACCCCTGGATTTAACCCTTTCTAGCTGAGGTTAGCACTTTAATGTGTGAGTTTGGGTCTGGAAACATAAATAAATAAAGTAAGATATAAAGTAAGAACCTTTCCTAGCATATCACTCACTTGACTGGGAGTGTCTAAAAGGCAAAGGTCTGTCTTTTTTCCTGGATGCTATACTCGCATATCCCTCTGCTCAGGAAAAGGAGTCTCATCCAAATGATCAAGTTACCTTGTGATTAGAAACGATAAAGGCTAGCAGTAAGCTCTCTGATCACTCCCCGATTATATAGCTAGGAAACCAGGTAAACAACGTGCAAGCTTTTCTTTGTGCTTTGCCCAGATCCACCTTCACTTACCCACACTGCCTGGACTTCAGCCAGCTGGATCCCTGTCAAGGGTGTAACATCCCCTCAGGTTCCCCTTCTAATGGGGCATTAGATCCTTGGGGTCTTCTCTGCTCTCCTATCCCCATGCTCCAGGTACTAGATCTCCTTAACCATGCCTTGAGTCCCCCAAATAGAACATGAGTTCTCTTCAGGGTCACAGACTCGTTGAAACCTTCTTATAGTCACATATTTTCTGGCTATACACCCACTATGTGGTGAGGCCTGTGCCAAATATATTGCATCCTCCACCACGACAGATCTCAACAGCACAGATCAGACAAAGCAACAGTTAAACAAAACCAATGTTTTCTCTCCCACTCAGGGAAAAGCATATAGTCAGAAGGTAGTGACATTAGTTTAGAGCCCAAGTTGAGCATTAATGTGATGTCATTTCCTCCCTTTTGGTTCCAAGGTGGCTCTGGCCATCACAGCTCAAAGCAAAAACACAAGGTATGTGGCTTACCCCTTTTTCTAGAAACTCAGCTTTAAAATGTCATTGTAGTTTTATACCTACATCCCACTAGTTAGAACTTGTTACTCCAAGCTGTAAGAGATAGGTCTCATCCTCTGTGATGGGGGAAAGGCAAGGCTGAGAGGGTTAGGATCCATTAGTTATGTGAATAAAGTTTTTTTTTGTTTTTTGGTTTTTCGAGACAGGGTTTCTCTGTATAGCCCTGGCTGTCCTGGTACTCACTCTGTAGACCAGGCTGGCCTCGAACTCAGAAATCCGCCTGGCTCTGCCTCCCGAGTGCTGGGATTAAAGGCGTGCGCCACCACGCCCGGCGTGAATAAAGTTTTAATTTTTTCCATTTTTTAAAGGGGTGAAGAAACTGAAGTTTGAAGTAAAGCCAGTTCAAGGGCACAGAACCTATGAGTTCCCACTCTTAATACCCTGACAATATGTTATAAAGCCATGATGCCCTTTGACCCTTGCTCTAACCCCTGCCACACACTCAGTATAAGAGGCTACCTTGTCCCATGCTCTCTGCCCTGTGTTGTCACGTCTAGGTATATGACTGAGGGACAGAAAATGAGTGGTAGTGCTCACACAGATCCTGGCCTCACAGAATCTTACCACACAATAGCCTTGAGCCTAATAAGAGCAGCACTCCCGTGGTGACAGGGCTGACATTGGGAATCCTAAGTACCAAAAGAGCAGAGATTGTTGGTCCAGCTCATAGGGTCTGGGCCTGCTGACCAAGGCTGCTAAGCAAAGGCAAGTTTGTGTGATGGTAACCAGATGGTGCTGGGTGTAAGCTCTTTTTTATAGGAAGCCATGAGCTTTCTTCAACGTGGCAACCTGGGCTACGCTGTCTAGTCTAGACAGAGAATGAGCTCCTCTAGACAGAATAGGCTTCAGAAACACTAGGCCTTGGCAGAAGGTGGCTGCTCCACCTAGACTGGGGCCTCACTCTGTCTCTTCTTGCAGGCTGCAAGCCTCAGTACAGATAGTTTGTCTGAGTGAATGGTTGAGGGAAATGCAAGGCGTAGGGTAGTCCCTGGTGAGGACAAGGGCACAATGTTCATGGGGTGTTGTGTACCGTGGCATTCTTCAGAGATCCCAGTATTCCAGTTGGTTACTATCTGAGAGTTTCAGATACAGCTAGTTACCTGACCTTCCTCTTTGAAGATCATAGCTCAGCATTAGGGGCCAATGAGTACACTGAAGGAGCAGCTGCCCATCTAAGGATGTCACATCAGGAAGGTCACAACTATGGAAGTCACTGCCAGTGAAGATTCACCACCTGGAGGGGCACATATGTGGCACCACACATATGTGGCACCACACATGCCTGAGAGTTTATGCCTTATAGATTGTCATCCTGGGGTCACACTTGAGTGGTCTCCACCTTGGGGGATCACTACCTAAGAGGAGTTGTTACACATGAATACCATATTTCCCGTGTGGTTTTGTAATTTTTCAAGAACTACAGCTCTCAGCATTGCAGGAAGTTACCTGGTCCTTGGGCAGGTGGGGCTCACAAGTTGACTTTGGCTCTTATGGGTAACCTAGCTGCTATCTATGGCTTAGCCTTTGGCTCCTAGGGCAGGACAATGCCAATGGCTCATCCTCATCAACTACATCACTTCCTCAAGGAGTGAGGTATGGACAATTTCTACCTAAAGGACCATATCTTGGGAGCTCATGCCTTGGGAGCCCCTACCCAGAGGTCCATGCCTGGGAAGTCTCTGCCTGCAAAGTCAGCACTGCAGGGTCTCCATCGGGCAGGTTACACGAAGAGTCCTATACCTGGTGCACACTGTTGTGGCACCCACCTTATCTCTTGGGTTTGGTGGTTACATTTGGAGCCTCAATTTTTGCTGTTGTGATACAGAACTCAAGCAGTCATAGAACTGGAAGTAGAGACATTTCACTGAGATGTACATGCTGGGAACTAGCTCCCTCAGGCCTACTGCTGAATAGATACCAAGGCAGTCTAGTCTTGGACAGAAGTGGCTGGGCTCTGGCCTATGAGACCATGGAGCTCTTTTGAGTATCATGTCAGTATGGCAAGGTTGATAATCCTGAGACTCAAAAAGGAAAAACCAGTTCCACAATACTGATCCAAATTTAAAAGAAGCTTTAATTAAATACTGACCAGGACGGACTCTGATCAGGTCTATTCTCTGGGATCCCAGCAAGAGTCATGTGTGGTGGGAGGTCTTAAAGGGCAAAACCACATGAATACCATATTTCCCGTGTGGTTTTGTGATTTTTCAAGAACTACAGCTCTCAGCATTGCAGGAAGTTACCTGGTCCCTGGGCAGGTGGGGCTCACAAGTTGACTTTGGCTCTTACGGGTAACCCAGCTGCTATCTATGGCTTAGCCTTTGGTTCCTAGGGCAGGACAATGCCAATGGCTCATCCTCAGCAACTACATAACAGTGTTTTCAAACTCCTGGATACAATGTCCCACTTCAGTAACTCATGACCTGAAGTGACTTCAGCCTGGTCTTAGCTGACCTTGTAACCTCTGACCCAGGTTAGTGGAACCTGGGTCACTGACTTTGAATTCTCACCTTTCCAGAAACAGGATAGAATTCAAACCAGAGGTGCTTTCTAAATGCAATGAGAGGTAAGCTATAGCTAAGCCCGGATAGAACAGATTCCCTCCCTAGCCACCAATCATCTATGAGAGCCAGTTACCTCACAGTTTCTCTACACAGTATATCAGAGATAGCCTCCTGCTCATGTTCCTCACTAAACTGTTTGTTCCCCATGCTACTCCGGGCAAAGTATAAGAGCAGAATGTGGTCCCCCTCACCGGATTTAGCTTATGGGGAAAGTAAGATACAATGATACAGACCTCCAGGCCCACACCAATTATGTTTATGTAAAGCAGCCATGGGAAGGGCCTTGCTTGACATCTCTCTATGTTTTACTATATATGTGTGTTGGGGGGTGGAAGTGGGAAATACACTGATAACTGCCAGGCATTAATGTTGATCTTAACTCATAGAGATATGGCTAGGGAGAAGAGTAAAAAAACAGTTACAACAGGGAGGTTAGCTGGCCCTAGATCAGAGCCTCCTCAAGAAGAGGAGCAGTGGAGAGCCCCCTCTACCCCTTCCCCTACCCTTATTCCTGCTTCACTCCTTGAGATAGCAATGGTTTTTGCCTTCAAGGCTGACAGCCATTCTGCATTCAGCCACAGCTTTATACTTCCCTCATACAGCCCCTGCTCCAGGCTCCTCCTGATGGCTCTTACTGCTTGTTCGCTATCCTTTGCCCACACTATTGGGTTCTAACATTAGTCTGGAGATACACAGTCAGAGCCAGCGCCTCTAGCAGCTGCATACCTTGCACCAGTGGGAGGTCCACCCATGAGCATGGAAGCGTTCTTTTCAACATAGCCAACAGGCTGGTGTGGCTCCTGATTGACTTTAGGAGGAAGTACTGTGGTATGCTCATAAGCCCAGCTTTTGTAACAGGAAGGAGAGATCTAACTAGCTAAGGAAACATACTAGAGTATTGCCCCTACAAGAGAATGAGGGGTGCTAACATGCTACTCATAGCTCTAATAGGCCCACTGAGGTCGCAGGGCCCTCCTCCTATCTAAAACTCTCAGTCTTGACCACACCTCCCCCTTTTACTCCTTATGGCCAAAGACAGTCACGGAGAAAGGCAGAAACCCTCAGGGGCCAGCTTAAACCTATATTTTCTTCAGGCACACACGGGTCAGCCTCAGGCTGCCCTGCCTCCCTCCTGGTCTTTTTGAAGATGACTATATATTTTGTGCCCACATGTTTGGAGATTCAGGCTGGAGAGTGAAGGCCTCCCTGGAAGATCCTAGAAAACCACAAGGGGTGTCAGGTAGAAAAGCCAGAGAGGCCGCCTCTGCTCCCACAAATGTCCAGCTGGCCCAGGTTGTGGGTCTTAAGCAGCACATGTTTTGGCATGTCCTACAGGGAGAGCATATAAAAAGAAGCACAAACCTTACACATGGCAACAGTGGCTCTTCTTACCCCATCTCAGACAGCTGATGAATGCCAAGGTTGGGAGCCGCATGGGGGAGAGTGTATGTGAGATCAACGGCATGTTCTGGGTAGGACTGCCTGCCAACTCTCCAGGTAGTATGGAAGACCAAGCTGTGGGACCCCAGCTAAGGAAGGTTCCTGTTAACCTCCAGGTCTAGTTGGGAAACCTTTATGAACTATGAGGCAGAAGGGATAGTTCCTGATGTGACCCAGCCTGGCTCACCATCTCTATCTCCGTGTCACAACGCCGTCCCTTGCTCTGTGCTTTCACTAAATCCAGCTCCAGGGCTGCGGGCTCCTAAACACCTCAAATGGAACGTAAGGACACAAGACAGCTTAAATACATGTAGGTTTGGCTCACAGTCTAATGTTACCACAGCAGGTGGTATTTAATAAACCATCTACCAAGTAAAGAGTACTTGGTAGTAATTAATCATTAGCATAACCTTTTACTGAGGCTTGTAGAAATCATAGGCTTGTAGGAATCTTTGCAGGGTGCATAGCTAATCCTTGTCCCTCTTTTTTCAGTGAAGATGTAAAACTTTAGAAAACAGAAATGTTATTTCCCAAGTTTCTACTGGCATTTTCATTGCAGTAGAAAAGCTGGTCTTGGGTCTGTCCTTAACAGACCATCAGTCTCCCCAAGGTCCCACTTGGACTCTGATCTTAGTCAGAGAAAATAGAATAAGAGAGGGTGCTTGAAGTCTGTGCTGTGTCCTGAGGTGCCACGTGTCTTAGATGGCAACCATACAAGCCTTATTTTGCTTCTGAAAAGCTTAGTTAACTGTCCAATGCCTGGAAGTTACCTAGGTAGTTCTAATTAGTAGACCCCAGGTTTGATGAAGGGACTTTCAATGTGTCTTAGGTAGGAGAACATTTTGAAGCTTTTGCACACAGCCTGTCTCTCCAGCCACATGATGAGGACTTTTGGAAGTGCATGGGGGACGGGGATGGGGCGGGGGTGGGGTGGGGGGGAGTTGTGGGAAGCATCTCAGGGGTTGGGGCAGGAGGAAATCTTAGGAGAGAAGGCTCCTGGAGGGAGTAGGAGATGAATGGAAGTGGGAGTAGGTGCGAATGCCCCAGGCACTAACAGCTGTTACCACAAACCACACTGAACGCAACGGGGTTGTCCTGGGGAGGAGCCAGAGCAGGGTGAAGTTGCACTCAGAGCTCAGCGGGTTAGGATGGTGTAGGTGAACCTGTCCCAAAGAAAGTTTTAAACACAACCGAAGCTCCGCCCACCCTTCTGGGCCCGCCCCTTGCAGGGTTGGTCCCGCCCGTTCCAGACCACTACAGGGCGCAGGCGCAGGTGCAGGCGCAGGCGCCGCGCGCCAGCGTCCGGTTTGAAAACATGGCGCCAGGCCAGCGGTTGGTTTTGTGTGAAGAGACTGTACGGGAGCGCAGCGGCCTGGGTCCCCACCGCGACCTGGGTGCGTGGGGGACAGAGATACCCGGGGCTTAGGGTGTCTCTGGGTTGGCCCTCCGGGCCTGATAGCTCTGCCTCAGTGCGAATGCCAGTTGACCACAAACGGTCCCGGCCGGTGGGGCAGGGAGGCGGGGCCGGCTGGGCGGGTTCGTGGGGAAGGGCGTGGCTGCGGTCCCTGGAGCGGGTGGACGCGGCAGTGTTTTCTGTGGGGCCACGGTCAGGCTGAGCCCCCGCCTCTTTTTTGCGACAGCTTTCATCTGTCTTCCTAGGTTCTTACATGGCATGTCGTTTCTGAAGGATGCAGGTCTGTTTTTATATGGTTTGGACATCAAGGCTTCATTACGTTTTGCGCAAGAGATCGTGCGGAATTTGTGCTGTGATTTTTTTTTTTCTTTTTAACTTTTTGCCCCTGGACTTTTACAGGGAAACTACGCAGGCCTAGAATTTTTCATTGTTGAAGATTTTCTATTACAAATACGATTTTTAAACTTATAGTGGTTTCACCTAGAGTGAATTTTCGTTATCTAAACTAAATCATTTTTTCTTGATTGTCAACCATATCTACATAGAACTGACTTCAGCATTCTCTTACTATTTTATTAGTGCTTGTGGGGCCTGTAGGGATATTCCCCATTTTCATAAATGGTACTTAATCTGGCTCTATTTTTCAGTCATGTTGGAGATTTATGGTTATTGGTCATTTCAAAGACACCACTTTTGGGTTGGTTGATTTGCCTTCACTGTTTTTAAATTTTACCTTTTTCTCTGTGCTTGCTTTGCATTTATTTTACTCTTTAGATTCTAGAAGTAAAACTTGTGGATTAAAGCTTGTTTTATAACTTAAATCTTTTAATCTATACATTTCTCTTTACATATCACATAGCTGCACACACTAACACATTTGTTAGTGTTTATATCTCTACTGTTTGTTAAGGTACTGGAGATAGAACGTAGGGCTTTGCATATGCTAAGCAAATGCCCTGTCATGGAACTTCACCCCAACCTTTTTTTAATTTTTCAAGTGTGTTATTAAGCTAAGATGACCTTGATCTCCATATTTAACGGAACCTGGCCTTGGAATTTTAGTCAGACACTCAAGTGGCTAGGATTGCAGGCAGTTGCCACCATGACTGGTTCTAATTTTCATTGATTTTAATGTGCTTTTCAAATATCCCTTTAGGTGTCTTCTTAGACCTCCAAATTATTTAGTAATTGCTCACATTTTTATTCTTTAGGGATGTCTTTTTAAAGAATCATGTGTCGGGAGGTTTTCTTGTTATTTTTTGTGTGATTCTATTATGGTCAGAGAACATACTGTGTATGATTTTAGTTTGCTTAAGTCTGCAGAGATTGTTTAGTGACCAAGAATCTGGTTTCTCTTGGAGAGTGTTCCAAGTACATGTAAAAAGTGTGTCAGGTTGATTTTATTGGCTGATAGTATTCAGGTCAACCAGGAGGATTTTCTGTATAAAGACTTTGTTATTTAGTAAGAGGGTATATTAGTTGGTTTTCTCATTTCCTATATGGGAAAAAAAAAAACCCGACAAGAAGCAACTTAAGAGTGAGAAGGTTTGACTCACAGCTGGAGGAGATAAAAGTCAAGGTGAGGAAGGCATAGTGGCTAGGGTCGTAGGGTAGCTGTTCACATTGCGTTTGCAGTTAGGAAGCAAATAGCAATGAATACTAGTGTTCAACCTGCTCTCCTCCGTTATTTGTTCATTCATTCATTCTTTTTTTCTTTCCAAGTCGGGGTTTTTCTATGTAACTCTGGCTGTCCAGGAACTTGCTAAAAAGTAGTGGTCCTGGACTCAGGGGTTTGAAACAAGGTGATCTAGCATTCAGGGCCATTCTTGGCTGCCTGGATTTGTCTCAAAAGCAAGCAAACAAACAAAATCAAGAACATTAAAAAAAAAAAAAAAAGACAGTATTCAGGGCTCTTGAGATAGGCATAGGCCCTGACGCAGTAGGATTTTTGCAGTATGAGAAGAGAAGATTCTGTTCCCAGTATGACATGGGCAAGTAGATGTTCTAGCCAGCAAGTAGTGTGTAGGGAGGCAGGGGCCCATGGCTGGAACATTACTAAGAGGAACTGAGGAAGCAGAATGTTGCTGTGGCCCTGGGGATAATGAATGATAAGAGATATGATGAGGGACCAAGGTGAGCAGGCACCAAGGGCAGAGAAGTCTTGGTGAAATGACTTATCAGGGTTCTCTGCTAACCTCTGAGTTATAAGAAGTGCACCAATGGGCCTAGGATAGCATCTATAAGCCTAACTTTGGTCAAGCAGAGTGTCTGTCAGTATCTGTCATGTTTCTAAAAATGTCTAAAATATTCCCTCTGAATTGAATTTCTATTACACTATTTTAAATTTTAAAAAAGATTAAAATCTTATAATTTTCTATTCTTAGCTGAGCTTCGATCGTTATCTATTCCTGGAACATACCAAGAGAAGATTACTCACCTGGGGAACTCTCTGGTGCACTTGACAGCTCTAAAATCCTTAGACCTTTCACGTAACTCCTTGGTTAGTCTTGAGGTGCGTTTAGGCTTACTTGTTAAAATATCAGTGTCAGAGGAACATATTTTAATGGTTTAAAAGGAATGCAACATGTTTCAAAACTACACAAAGAACGCTTATAGACTGTACCTTTAGAATTGTGTTATGTTGTCACTAGTGTTTATCTGGAGCTACGTGTCTAACCTGTCCCATTATATCTTTAAACTGCTTTGAATACCATAGTACTAGCTTTCTGAAGAAGATGGATTATCTTTAAAGGGAAGGAAACAAGACCCCAAAGCCTAAAGTATGCATGCTCATGCCTCTCCATCCCTTCATCTGCATGCTGCCTCCATCTGTAGGTTATAGCTATCCATGGGTTGGCTTTGGCCTTCTACCCTAAATGGCAGTATGCAAAGTACCCATTCATGATTTGAAAATAAAGTCTCCCAGGGTGACACAAGTGGGAAGTTTATATAAATACTGCTTATTGCTCCATTCAGAGAGGAGGGCCTTCCCTTGAAAGAAACATAGGGTGTACTTAATAGAGACTATTCCTAACATTGGTTTCAGAGTCTGACTTGTTTAGGGACAAGCTCCGGCTTTGGCTAAAGCAAGGATTGGCCCTTCTCTCAATCCCTAAGCATTGACCTCCTAATCTGGGTGTGTGGAGAGTACGTGAAATTGTGTAAATTATGTAACGTGATTCATATTGGGCACTCAGGAGAGTCGCTGCGATTAGTACTGCTGGGACTAACGGGCCTCTATTCAGATAGCTCAGATGGTTATATGGAACGATATGGAACACAGAATTTCACAAATAAGAACATGTTACACTGTTAGTTTTTTCTGGTAATAGTATGTGTTCATTATAAGTGTGTTTCAATTGATTAGCGCATACCAATGGCTTACTTTTCATGATGAACTGATTGAGATATTTTCTTATTAACAGGGTATACAGTATCTGGTCTCCTTGGAGAGTCTCAATCTCTACTACAACTGTATTTCTTCATTAGCAGAAGTATTTAGGCTCCACACCCTAATGGAGCTCCAGGATGTGGACTTCCGGCTTAACCCTGTTGTGAAGAACGAGTCTGACTACCGCCTGTTTGTGGTGCACATGCTCCCAAAGCTCCGACAGCTAGGTGGGTGGGTGAGCCATTGCCCTCACAACCTCCCACAGTGGAGCTGGTTTTGTGCTCCTGGATATATTATGCTGCTGTTCCATGCTGGAAACTGAAGCTGGGTTTTTTTGCACTGATGGCCCAAATCCCTGTCAGCTCTGGGGTATCTTTCATCCTCCTGGAGTCAGTCTTGCTAGCCAGCCAAGTTTTAGGCCCAGTGAGAGGCCTTATCTCAAAATCAAGATGGATAATACCTGAGAAAAGACACCCAAAGGCAGTTTGCATTTGACCCCCACATGCACAAATGTGTATACATGCACTAGTAAACACAAGTGTACACAACATACACACCACTATCACCATCACCACCACCACCACCACCAACAACAACAACAAAATGCCAAGTTTACAAGGTCATCCCTGAGTTAATATCTGTAAGTTGTCAGGATAGTATTTGTAGGACTTGGAGGTCAGGGAGCTTATAAGCATTTCCTGGAATTTCTGCTATTATTGGGGCCGGACCTCCTGTGCCTAGAGGATCATCAAAGCAATAGAGCTACTAAAGTTCTATTAGAAATAGTAGGAAAATAGACCACGTTTCCTCCATAGCAAATGCCTGATGGCACAGAGTTTGCCATTCGGAGTCTTTTGGAAAAAGTAAAGTTCAGATGCTTGTTTTTGGGCCAGTGGGTAAAATAGATAAAGATACTTAACTACCAAGTCTGATGACCTGAATTAATTCTCAGGAACCACATGGTGGAAGGAGAGAACTGCTGCACGTTGCCCTTTGACCTCCACGCATGCACTATGAAACATGTGCACTCATACTCATATATACACACAAATATGTACATAAATATAATTTTTAAAAAAGATATAACAGTAGCAAAAAGAGAGCTACACTTGAGTGTCTTCAAGCTTGTCTGGATAATTTTAGTTCAGCCTGGCCCTTATATGTAGACAGGCATGTGTTGGCCGGAGCTGAGTCAGCTCTGGATTTTTACCCACTACCTAAATGCAGGACAGACATTGTCAGTCAGTCAGCCTTCCCTCCCATAGGTAGTCCTAGCCTTGCACATCCATTCCTCAGGCCTGGAAGATAGACACTGTGTAAGTCCTGTCCTGTGAGTTTATCAGTATGGCAAGAGCTTCATGAGTGAATATCAAGTTAAATTCATCCATACAGTCTGGGCTATCTTGTCATAGCACCAAGAGCTAGAATGTTTTGACCATGAACTGATCTTCTGTGTGTAAATGGTGTTCTAATGCCTTAAACTCCCTTTCCCTGTATTTCAGAGATGTCTCTAGAGATAGCAGAGGAATTTAGCAACATGAAAAACACATGTTCCTTTTGTTTCATCCTTCTGTAACTGTTAATTAGTGGGGTGAATTATTCCTTGCAAAGATGTCCTCATTGGTCAGCAACAATTTGGCTATTATTAAAAGCCACCTATTTAGTAACTCAGTTGGGACTATTTTCTTCAATCCTTTAAAGGAAGCTTGGGGACCTGGCAAAATAGCCCTGAGTATGGGTTGGCCTCTCCTAGCCCAACAGGTTACATTTCCTCAAGAGTTCAGCTCCTAGGGCAGGATGGGCCAGTAGCAATGGTGGGCAAGCCTGTCTTATTTGTGACTGGTAGTCCATTGCCCATACAGTGGTGGTCATGTATCTCTAACAGTACAGTTGTTGGCCAAAGGTGGAGGGTGCTAAGTGCCTATACCTTCTGTGTCCTGACCCAGAGAGCCTAACTCCCACACATTGTGAGTACTGACACTAATGCTTTAGTCCCCGTGGTAAGACCTCATGTCCTTCATTCAGTTCAGTTTTGTTTTTTGAGACAGGGTTTCTCTATATAGCCCCAGCTGTCCTGGAACTCACTTTGTAGACCAGGCTGGCCTCGAACTCAGAAATCCGCCTGCCTCTGCCTCCCGAGTGCTGGGATTAAAGGCGTGCGCCACCACCGCCTGGCTCAGTTTTGATGAAACTCCTAGCCATAAGTATGTGCTATGGACCTCCTGTAGACATGGACACTGTTAGATTACAAAGTTTTGAGCCTGGGTGCAGATGGGCCAACTGCGTAGAGCACATTGTTTAGTTAAAACATACTTGGAATTTCTGTGTTTAATTTGAAGATACTTGGAAGGAATACGTGCTGTGTTCTATCCTTTATTTGACTGTTTAAGTAACTTATAAACAGTCGAGTTTGGCTTTGTATTTAGAAGCATTACAACTATGGGTAGTCTTGAATTCTTCAGGTTTAAATCACTGCCATTCCCTTGCCAGAAAAGTTTAGATTCAGAATCACACAGTTTGTATGGAAAAGGAATGTAAGAGGTATTTTCATACACAGCAAAGGGATATTATTGAAATCAGCCATTGGAAAAATCCTCTCCAAAGGCTCTGAATGGAGAGATGCTGGAAGAGCATCTTGGTCCTGTACAGGGCCTGCAGAGGGGCTTGGTCCTGGGGTAGGTGGGAATTTGGGAGACTCTGGATAGGTTGTAGAGACAGGAGCAAAGGGGTAGCCTGATGGCTGTAGGATGCAGTAGGGTCAGAGAAGATGCTGCTGCCAAGAAAGGTGGAAGTGTGGGGGTGGGGTGGAGGTGAACTTTAATGGCTTTGGAAGGTTTGTATTTGAGTTCTGGTGGAGTAGTCCAGGGATTTGCACAGCCTCTGAGGAGAAAGTAGCTCAGCTTAGACATGCTCTCCTAGTCCAGAGAAGACATGTGCAGTTATGTCTTACTTTTTATTTTCTATAACTGTGTGCCATAGCGTAAATACTGTTTAGAAGATAGCATGGGAACCTAAGTACATAAAATGAGGAAGTTCTAAGACTAAGGCCTTCTCATCCTTAGGTACTTATATAAGACATGTCAGAAGGCTTTTTGATCAAGGCCTTCTGAGGCTTTGTATCTCTATATGGGACATTTGGGGTTTCTCCTCTGTTTTCTGGGTTCTAGCATTGGGTTTCTGGGGACTCACCCTTAAGAGCAAACTCACATAGTCCGAGTCTTCACTGTGGGAAGGACTCTCCTCTATGCAGACCCTTTAGTGTGCCTATGTGACAAGACTTATCTAGTGTCTGGCATGCACATTTAATAAACATTTAAGAAGCATGTCTTAAATGTACACCTTACAAGTCCTACTTTTGCAAAGAGCATCAGCCTGTTCCAATAGCAGCTCATAAACAGCAAGCTTTATGGGCAGAGGCCAGCCTCTTGGCATTGTTGGGAAGCCAAGTGTAGCCACCAGAGCTCATCATTCTAGTATGATGCATGCCATTTGATGATGAAAGCTTGTGTCAGCCATGAAGCACCAAAACCTTCAGGTATTGTGAGCTCCAGAAAGGGAGACCTAGGTGTGTCCACTCTCATGAAGAACATGGCAATCATCTGCCCCTATTCTCTACAGTTCTTGGGAATTTTCTCTTTAGATGACCGTCCTGTGAGAGAGAGTGAGCGGAAGGCTTCCCAGCTTCATTTTGCCCCAGAAGATTCACTGAACTCAAAGGAGAACTTCTCAACCACTTTAACAGTTGGAAGGTATGGACTGATGTGGTTCCACTCAGATGGATTTCAAATTTGCCTGTTGACAGGACATTCAGCCATCAGGCATGAGTGTCTGTGTGCCACCTATCCCTGAAGGACAAGTATGCAGAGCAGATAGTTCTCAGTTCTGACTGGGACTCAAGTAGATGGTGGTAGACATCTATCTCTCTGTTTCTTCCAAAGTTCTTTAGTACTGCCAGTCCATTTCAAACAAGAAAGCTGCTGTGAAGACAGCCATACCTCAGAACATTGCATTTTAGATTTCTTGGCATCTCTTGTGTCAGCTTTTTCTTTAATTTTGCTGTTCATATTATTGCACTAAGGGAGAGCATGTCTTAGACGTCTTGGCCTCAATCTGTAGTTCATGGAAAAATTTGGTTTTGTTTTTAAATTTTTTTCCTTTCATATATGTATATTATTTTAGTTACAGTTTCTGTTGCTGTGATGAAACACTGTGTCCTAGGCAACTTGGGGAAGAAAAGGTTTATTTCGGTTTACACTTCAGATGATAGTCCATTAATGAGGGAGGACAAGGCAGGAACTTAAACAGAGCAAGAACTGGTGCTTACTTGCTTGCTCCTCATGGCTTGCTTAGCCTGCTTTCTTATAGAACCCAGGGCCACCAGTCCAGGGATGGCTCTACTCACAATGGGTTAGACTCCCCTATCATTAATAAAATGTCCTACAGGCTTGCCTGCACCCCTCTTCTTAATTGAAGTTCTCTCCTCTCAGATGGCTTTAGCTTGTGTTAAGTTGACATAAAACTATCCCGCATACACATATTTTTAGGAAACTTCTACAGTAGCAGATTTTCACAGAGCTCCTCAAATAGCCCTTATTGTTAGTTGTCCTCCTGATTTCCCTCCCTCCCCCTCTTCTTGTATCACCAATGCCCATCTAATCTCCCACTCCAGTCTTCCGTGCCTTTTTCTGACATTATATTCTATTTCATTTTCCTTGGGAAATCCCTTTCTCCCTTCTAATCCCTTAATAGTTACCTAACTTCTGAGGTGAAGTGGGTTGTAGCACACACATCAAGCGCTTCAAAGGTAACATATACATATAAAAGAAAACAGACAATATTTGTCTTCTGGGGTCTGGATTATGTCATTCAGGATGATTTTTTTTCCCCCAGTACTGCCTGTTTACCAGAAAAATTCATTTTCTTAACAGCGGAATAATATTCCATCATGTCAAAGTTTGGTAGCATCTCTAGAAGTCAGTCAGTTTCTCTCTAGTCATTTGGATGTATTGTTCTTGAGCATTGAAGTTGTCATTGTTTGGTGGCAGTTCTGAACAATTTCTGTGAATATTCTTTTTTTTTTTTTTTTGGTTTTTCGAGACAGGGTTTCTCTGTGTAGCCTTGGCTGTCCTGCAACTCACTTTGTAGACCAAGCTGGCCTCGAACTCAGAAATCTGCCTGCCTCTGCCTCCCAAGTGCTGGGATTAAAGGTGTGCGCCACCACGCCCGGCTGTGAATATTCTTCTTTGTTGTATATGACCCCTGAAGTTTCAGTTTAATTAGCTTATTGATTAGTGATTAGTCAAAGATTGCCATTCATATATGGAACCAAAAAGCTAAAGGCTATGTTATGCATGCCTCACTCAGCTGTAGGTAAATATAAGTATCCAGAACATGTAGTTCTTTTAAGTTTCTTGATCACATGCATTTCTTGTGAATGTGTCAAGAAAAGAATAAGTTGAATTCTAACCTGTTAGACGATTGTAGGAACAGAGGAACATTCTAGAATTTATATTTTTTAGCTATTTCTAGTGGACTTCTGTTTAATGCTGAGGCAGTAGTGTTGGTGGCATCTCATGACATTGTTATTGGTTGCCAGTTGTGCTAGCTAAGTCCCTCTTCCAGGTTACTTTATAATGAGAGCCATCCTAGGCTGGGAGCATACCTGGGCCTGTGGACACTGAGCAGTTTCCTTTTCCCTTGCAGACCACACCACCTCAGAAACAGATGTACTGAGACCTTGGCCAAAAAATGCTTGGTCATGGATGCTGATGATGAGGCTGTCCTGAACCTTATTGCCGAGTGTGAATGGGACCTAAGCAATCCTCCTGGGAACATGAGCGCCAGCCAAAAGGAACATGAAGCTGACCTCCATTATGCCCAAGGTGTGCACCGTGGTACAGTGAAGGCTCCATGGGTCAGACAGGCCCTGGCTTGTGCATACACTTACAGTGCTTACAGTTTTGATTCGGAATGCTAGCATTTTGACTATGGAATTATAAAGGGAAAAGTCAATGGCCCTAACTTGAGTCTAGTCATAATTGCAGTTTTTGAATTTCATTCTTTCTCAGAGCATGGGTGGGGGGTGGCGTGGGGGGAATGTCTGAGTTAAACAAGAAAGCTAGATGTCTCCAGCACCTGTGAGGAATAGTTAGCCACTTGGATCTTTTGAAATCTTGATGCTCAAGAGCCTGGTTAGGCCACTATTCTACCAGGATTTCAAAACTTCTCAAACCCTGTGAACTTCATGTGCCTTTCACCAGAGACTTGCTTATAAACTTTAACTTAATGTCTTGTACTCCATGATGAATTTCCCAGAGCCATTCATGCTAGGGCCAGCAGCTCCTGTGCCATAATCTCCCAATACTGCTGTCTTCAGTCCTCTTAACCCTAGTTCCTCTCATGGGTGTGTGGTGTGTTAGTTTTAACTTACCTTTTCCTGGCAGGTATTGCTGTGGTGTTGGCCATCTGTATCTCCTCTTATGATATTTTAAAGCCTCCCACCCTGTTGTTTAATAGCTTATTTCTTTTGTTGTTGTTGAATCATACAAATTATGTGTGGATTTTGGATCTAAGACCTTTCTTTTCATTCTACTGATTGATTGCCTTTTCACATTCCTAACAGCACTTCAAAGAACAACTAAGCCCAATTATAGACCTTTATATAAGTATATGCCCTAATATAGACCTTTTCCCATCCCATGCTATAGAAGGACTGCCCAGGTTTATGCACAGTCCACAGCTGGAGCCAGTGCTAAGTGTTTTGAGAGTACGGCATCACTGGTCAAGACTTCTCCCACTTCCAGTTATTCTGAGCATCTGTTGAAAAGAGACATCATGTAATTACTCTGGGCATTCATTGAGGCAGTTGATTTGCATCTGTTTCCCAGTCTGTAAATTCTCTCTTCTATACACTGCCATCCCATCTTGGTTACTTGGTATTGAGTCTTGTCACTCTTGAACACTGCCATTTTCCTGCCAGTAGACTATCTGGAATTCACTGCAGTGTTGACTGCTATATTAACCTACTCAGTATTTTTTGTCTTACTTAATTGAGTAAGAAAAGTATATTTTATCGATTACATTGCTCTCACAAACTTAAAATGTAATTTTTAATAATAAAATAAGATTTAAAATGTTTTTAATAAAATAGAGTCCAGACATCTGTTGAGTCCTTTGTCCATCCAGCACCAGTGTGGGGATTCAGCGAGGCGAGGCCATGAGAAGAAGAAAGTCACCTCCAGAGGGTGTCCAGGTCATGCACCACAGGACCAGCTCTGTGGGGAGCTCCCCCCACAGCATGGCTTGCCAGAGGCCTGCCATATGCACGGACAGCATGCCCGCATCACTTCACAGCCAGGTAATTGCCCAGTCCTGCCAGGATCGAGCTGCCTTTCTAAATAAGTGTTTATACATTATTCACAGTGTTTGCTATAACTCTGAAAGTTTTCCTGATATCTTTATACTTATATATGAAGCTCTAACCTATCTTTGGATAGGATTTAGCACATCAAAATTTATCACACACCTGTATTTTGGATTGTTAGTTTGGAAATTTCTTGGTATTTTTCCATTGTGCACACACCCTCTTTCTCTGCCTCTCACATTTTTTCCTATCCCTCTTTAGTCCCATAGACACATGTTTTCTTCTAAATACATAGGCCAAGCTCATGAAACTAGCTACATTTTTAATACCAAGGATGAGGAAAGTTGAATAAGTTAATTAAGAGTACCATGAGTACAGTGTAAGTATCAAAACTTGAAGCGCTTGTTTCAGTCACATTTGTGAGACCTTCAGAAGCACCATCAATGGTTAGGTAATGGGGCTGTTCAGAGTTTTGGGCTGTGGTTAAGGCAGGGCCACGCTCCTGTCAATGCCTTCCCCACTGTCACTGTTCTTCCCTAGACAAGAGTTTGTCTGTATTAGTGAGTAAATACATGGATCTCCCATGTCATTCTATTATCCCTGCCTAGTTAGTATCTTAGAAACACATATGTGTGATGTTGTCTAGAGAACTTTATTGACACATCTATTCTGTATGAGCTTATGCAGAGCAAGTACTGATGAAAGCCTGCTACTTAAGAAAAATGGATACTGTCCACTTTGTCCAGGCTTTTCTCAAAATCCATGTTTTACCACATGTGCTTCCTCATGTCCCTCCCTCCTTTCACCTCCTTCTCCTCTTCCTCTCATGTGTCTTTGGGTGTGTGTCTGTGCATGCCCGTGTGTGTGCTCACATGCACATATGTAAGCATGTGTTTGTTTCATGTGCCTGTGTTTGGTGGACACACATTCACAGTTGTGGATGTAATTTTTAAAAATATAAAACAAGACTCCAGATCCCTGAGAATTGAGTCTAATGAGGGCTCTGCCTACTTTCTCTGTATTACAGACTCTGTGGATGTTGAGGACTGTGCTTCATCTCAGAAATCAAGTTTGTCATCACAAAAAATAGTAAATCCTTTGCCTGTCCCTGAAAAGTACAGGAAGCGAAGGATGCCTGGTGGGAGATTCCAGGTGCCTTCAGACCGGGAATGTTTGAGCTTCCTGGAGAGGGCTGACGGGCCCTCCAGCCTTGAGGACAGTCTAAGCAGACAGGATGGCTTGGAGGGCCAGAGTCAGGTGGCCTTGTCTCACTCTGAGGCTTTGGAGGCTGAAGAGCGGACATCTCATGGCACAAGTGACCCCAGAGTGGTGAGCAGCTGTAGCGGAGGGTCAGCAGCTGGACACCTGCCTTATTCCCATTCAGTGTGTCTTAGCAGCACAGTTGTTTGGTCTCTTGCTTGCCATATCTTATTTTCAGTACTAACTGTGACCCCACAGTGAATGTTGCTTTGAAACAACTTTCTTGATGCTTGATCTTGTGTTCCTTTGTTCTAGTGCTCTGGTTCTGAGGCAAACAGAGCTACATAGTAGGGGTGATTTCCCCTTATTTACATTTGTCTCCAAAGTTGGAATCAGGCTTTATGGAAGGCTGAGTCTTCAAATGACTGTCATGGGGTGGTGGGGGGCACCCTGGAAATACACGTTATAGTTTCCAAAGGATTCATTCCTGATGAGAGAATTAAGAGTTCTCACATCCTCGAGGAGTCAGAGGCTCCAGAAACTACTCCATTGTCTCAGTAGCAGCCCGCTGGCCCAGTTAGTAACAGGCTCTGAGACTCAGGGTTCACCCACCAAGTTGAGAGCAAACTCTACTGACTCAAAGCTGCTGGAGCACGATGGGGAAAATGGAGATGTTCTACAGCCATTTGAAGTGGAAATGGAAAAGTCTAGGAGGTAGAGCCATTTGGCTTAGAAGCCAGAGGACCTTCAAGGTGGTTGATTTCTCTGATTGGTCCTAAGCTTTCAGAACTGAGGCAAAAACAAGAGAAGCTGGCTATGGGACTTCTAAACCAAGCTAGAAACAGTAGACTAATGCCTCTGACTGCTAGTTCTGGGGGCTGTTTTATATGTGATGTGACCCTGTCCACTTGCAGCCTGTTTTCAAGTTCTGGACTGAGGGAACAAAGGAAAATGGGGGAGAGGAACACTACGCTATTATAGAGCTAGCTTCACAGATGGTGTCCCTCGTTCTCAGCTCCTGGGTATGGATGGGCTCCTTCTATGATGGAGACTAGCGTTTTAGAACTTGGCACGTTGTGTTAGAGACCTAGCTTTTGCAGTGAGTGCGCTGCCAACTTAAAGCCAGCCTTCATCATTATGTCTTTATCACAGCTGTCCCCTAAACTCTGCTCGGCTGCGGTGCCTGAGCGGAGGTCCACTCTGGAAGTGGCACTTCTGGAGGCACTCCTCGACCTGATAGACAGGTGCTCAAGTGGCAGTGGATCCCTGCAAGGCAATGAGGCCTTCCTTGGTGAGTCCTGGTGGCATCTATTAGTAGATGCTGCTCACCTGCTAGGTTTTGGATTCTCAGTGTTCATACAACCTGGGGTTCCAGAGAAGTGGATAATTGTCCCCATGCTAAATAATAGATATCCTCTTGTGAATATTACATGTTTTATTACATGTCCTCCCTACTGTTCCTACCCTTGTTGGTGGGTGGAGTGCTTTGTGACTATGGGCTACCATCTGCCAGTGCTACAAATGCATGTCTACTCTGTCTTCTTAAGGGCATTTGGAATGCTGAGAAACGATTTTCTGTGAGAAACCCAATGGGATTGTCTTCCCTACTGAGGGCTCAGGTTTATTTTCTTCTGCATACTAGAAATACAGAATGAGAGTGTGCCAGGGTTCCTCATGCAGTGTTCTTCTCTAAGCCTGGGCAATGGCTGCTTTCACCAGAAGCCTGAGCTACATGTTAGTATCCTTTGGGAGCCAGGTCTATCAGCACTGAGCTGCCGAAGCCACTGCCTACCATGGTTCCTGTCTTAGTCAGGATTACTGTTGATGTGATAAAACACCATGATCAAAACAACTTGGGAAGGAAAGGTTTATTCAGCTTACTCTTCCACATCACAGTTCACCATCAGAGGAAGTCAGGACAGGAACGCAGACAGAATAGGAACCTAGAGGCAGGAACTAACGCAGAGGCCAGGGAGAAGTACTGCTTACTGGCTTACTCATGACTTGCTCAGTCTGCTTTCTTATAGAACCAGGACAACCAGGACAGGTGCCACAACCTGAAATGGGTGGGGCCCTTCCCCTATTAGTCACTAATTAAGGAAAGGCCCCACAGGCCTGCCTGTAGCTCCGTCTTATAGGGCATATTCATAATTGAGGTTCCCTCTTCTCATGATTTTTAGCTTGTGTCAGGTTGACTTTAGTAGCCTGCATAGTTCCTGACTACTTCCCTCAGGGTTGTGACCCTTTTAATTGTCCCTAGATCAGAAACCCTGGCAACTATAGTGCTGGATCTTGATGGCTATGCATCTAGTCTTTAATCAGGGACAGTGTATTGTTGCAATAGAAGTGGTCCATGGTAATTGTGATGGCCATGATGTAGTTGCCATGTTGGAGTTTGTTAACCAACCTATCAAACATTCACCATACCTTTCTGGTATGGCTACCTTTTCTTGAGGGTTGCCTCTTTCTGTACATTAAAAGCCATATCCTTTATTGGGAAGCCAAGCAAGGTGATTTCAGGGTGCCTGTGTCTCTGTTCTTTTATATGCTCTTCTTTCTAGTCATTTAGCACTATACTGAGCATTTTTTGTTGTTGTTTGTATTCCTTCCTTTAGCTATGATATACTATGATATACCTTTAGCTATAATATACTAACAGTATTTCCTTTTGACTCCTAGCTCAGGCCAGGCATGTTTTGTCATCTCTTCAAGAGTTCACAGCAACTCGGGACAGTTCAGCACTTGAAAAGGAAGGAATTGGTTACCTATCTCTTGAAAATAAGACTCTGCAAAGCCGCCTTGCTGAGCAACAGCAACAGTACACTGCTACAGTGACCAAAATGACAGCAGAGCTCAATAATACAAAGAGGGAGCTGGTGAGTGAGTGCTCTCTGCTGGTGAGTGCTCTCTGCTGGTGAATGCTCTCTGCTGGTGAGTGCTCTCTGCTGGTGAATGCTCTCTGCTGGTGAGTGCTCTCTGCTGGTGAGTGCTCTCTGCTGGTGAGTGCTCTCTGGTGAATGAGTGCTCTCTGCTGTTTGTGGTTGTTCATGGGACAAGGGAAGACAAGTCTGCCCCCACATAGCAAGGGCAGCTCCACAGCCACCTTTGAGCTCCCTTGTGCTGCTCCACTTACTAGCAGGTGCCTCCAGAGCTCCATCTGACGGTTTCACACCCAGGTCCCAGAAAACAGTGAACCTATGATGGTACTGCTGCTAATTGCCAAAATTTTGCCTGGTGCTCTTTTCAGAGTCTGGATGAAGATGGGGGAAGAAGAAATGAACCATATTCTGTCAGTTGCCTGGGCCTCTTAGTCCTGCTGTATAAAGTTCCAATTAGCTGGGTCATCTGTGGTCTTTGCCTCTGTTCTTCACCAACAAGGTGCACTTGATGGTTTTGTCTGAGTCTAACATCAGTTGGTATACCCAGAAAGAACTATACAAACTTAGACCTGCCGTCTAAGCTGATTGATTCTATGGTGTTATATTGTGTTTAAAGTACTGGGGTACTCTCACTTCTTTTAAGTTTATGCTAATGGTTTACATCAAAGGCAGAAGGGTTGGGCTGTAGAGCCACCTACCAGTGCGCCCACCAGAGTGAGTACTAATATGCTTAGCTATGTGGCTTTTTAGTACGTAAATCCAAAATGAGCCGAGGCCAACATGATGTCACCAGCTTCTGCTTAGACTGAGATTAACTACGCCCAAATCAGCTGCTAAGACAGCACTTATCTGAAAGCCTGGCAGGCCAGGTTCTTCTTCCAGGCTTCTTGATACTATGCATAACTCTGTCTGTCCCCTCTACCCATGTGTACTGGTCCACCCCTGGTAAGGTAGCACCAGCAACCATGGACACTTGGAGTCAGTGGGTCCCTGCTTCAGCTCTGGTTTGCCTCCTGCATTAGTTTGCCTCATTTGTTTTTGTTTTTGTTTTATTTTTTATTAGATATTTTCTTCATTTACATTTCAAATGCTATCCCAAAAGCCCCCTACACCCTCCCCCTGCCCTGCTCCCCTACGCACTCACTCCCACTTCTTGGCCCTGGCATTCCCTTGTACTGGGGCATATACAGTTTAGTTTGCCTCATTTGTAACATAGATGAGCATACCACAGGATTTCAGTGGGAAAGTTTAAAGGTGCCTCACAAGTAATATCTTCATTTTGTAAAGATCTATACAAAAGATGACCCTTGAAACTTCATTTTAGAGAAAACAAAGACCCTGAACTGATACCCATGGTCTCCAGTATTGAAAACGCTGTGGATCTCTTCTTACATGTGCACAGAGCTCTTGCATCTGGAGAGGGCCAGGGCCCAGGATGCCTGGACCACAGTGCTATGCAGAGTTTTGTCCATGTGGGATTTTTGGCCCCATGGGACACAGCATAGTCTGTTACAAGAAAGCAACCAGTAGTACCTGTTAAAACAGACACAGTGAGTATTAGTGAACCCTGCTGCATCTGGAACAGTGACACCCAGATAGATAGGGCCCAGAAATCAGTATTGCCCTGCTGCGGTTGGAAGTGATGCACAAAAATATCTGTGCTGAAGAGCAACCTTGAGTGCCAAGTCAGGAACAGGCTAAAATTCTCTGTCTGTTCGAATGAGCTGAGCCATATGCTCCAGCCATGGAGAAAAAGGAGAATCCAGCAAGTGGGTCAGGAGTTCATATTGTAATAACCACTTCCTGGGATAGCTAGGAAAGTACATGAGAACCACTTTCCAGAATTAGACTGCATGGAGCTTCCTGTGACATTTAGAATTATGTCTTGAGGCAGAGATTCTACCCCTCTCATGGTATCCTGAATACAGTTTCCAAAGCAGATGTACCTGCCTAGTCTGGCTGTATTCAGTACCCTGCTGTCTGTGCCCATCAAAGCCTGGAATATGATAGAGGTAGCAGCCAACACAACCCACCACTGGCAGCTAGTATCAGAAAGAAGAGCCTGTCTAGGGGCCTCATTGCAGGAGGTGCTTTGAAATGAAGACTTAAAGCCGCAGCTGAGAGAAATGGTTTGAGGTCTGGAAGTCAGCCTTTAAACAGAAGGCCTCCTGGCCTGCTGGGCATCCACCAGTGAGGGTAGGCTTGCCACATACATAATAAACGCACCAGTTCTCTGCTAAATGGGCTTGGGGCTTGGTGAGATACTAGTTCTCACTCCTCTTTCCCTGTCTAGAGCCCAGACCTTTATAAGTATGCCTGCTGGTGCATACAGAACTGTGGGAACCTTTACAGGTGGTGTGCATGGCTCACCTGTCAGAAACCTGATGGTTTGCAGCACCTTTGCAGTAGCTATCATTACTGCTCTGATGGGAGCCTTGACCTCTGTCTTATGTCTCAGTCTTAATGCCCCAGCTTGTGTTCAGCATTTTCTCTGCCTGTGAAGATACTAAAGGACCCAGGCCTCAGTTCCTACTTGTAATAAGGAACAGCTAATGGAATTTCCCACATTTGTAGACTAAGACCCAGATCATAATGGAGTTTCCAAAGGAAGAGTGCCAAAAACACTGAATAGTATAGAAGCCTGGGATCTGCTGTGACAATGGGATACTTATGGAGAGAGAGGACCTACTAACTACCAGCCATTGTTGCTCTGGTATTGCACCTGAATTCCTATGGCGCATACCCTGCCTCCTCTTGCCCTTTCCTTGTGTCCTTCCTCTTCAAGTGGGTCAGACTAGGTAGCCTGTTGGTGGGAGAATATGCTTTAGAGTGATTTTTGTTTTGTGTTGTGATTCAGAATTAATACACTATTGCATATGCCAAAAAGATTTTGCTGACAGGAGCCTGATATAGCTATCTCTTGTGAGGCTATGCCAGTGCCTGGAAAATACAGAAGTGGATGCTCACAGTCATCTATTGGATGGAACACAGGGCCCCTAATGAAGGAGCTAGAGAAAGTACCCAAGGAGCTAAAGGGGTCCGCAACCCTATAGGAGGAACAAAAATATGAACTAACCTGTACCCCACCGCCCAGAGCTGTGTCTCTAGCTGCATATGTAGCAGAGGATGGCCTAGTCAGCCATCAAAGGGAGAAGAGGCCCTTGGTCTTGTGAAGATTATATGCTCCCCCCACCCCCAGTACAGGGGAATGCCAGGGCTAGGAAGCAGGAGTGGGTGGGTAGGGGAGCAGGGTGGGGGGAGAATATAGGGGACTTTTGGGATAACATTTGAAATGTAAATGAAGAAAATATCTAATAAAAAAAAGTGAAACTTTAGTCTGTAGTGACTGTCCAGAGTTTTAATCCATTTCATTAAATGTATTGACTGAGTTTCACTTGTCTGCCTTTGTTTTCTGTGCCTCTAGGACACATTGAGACAACATTTGGACAAATCGTTGGAAGAGAATAGCAACTTAAAGTCTCTTCTGTACAATGTGAAGAAAGAAGTAAAGAATGCAGACACTTCAACTGCACTAACTTTGCAGATGACTGGTAAGTAGCTGCAAGGTTTATTTGGTAAAATCTGAGTGCTCAGGAATTCATAGAGTAGACATTCTCTAAGTCACTTTATGTTAAGAGTTTGATTCAGTAAATGCTGCCTGAGTGGGTCTGAAGACCCAGTCTAGTTGTTAATGGCTGCCTATAGCAGCTAGTCTGGGGTATCATGCGGAGGGAGCTTCTTGTCTGCCTTCCACTGCCATTAGGATCGTGGCTTTTCTGCTCTCTGAGAAATCAGGTGTCTTGACAGCTGCTTGTGTTTCTTTCAGGTCCAGATAATTTTCACTTCTTTCTTCACTTTTTGGGCTGTTTTGTTTTTCAATTTTAAGAAAGGTCAGGTTCAGATGCCTAGGGTGGTCATGTGTATTTCAGGAGGGCAAACTGTTGAGCACACATTGCTCTTGTTTCAAGGGAAACTTTAAAGAGCCAGGAGATAACTGCCTTCTTCCTGACCCTGAGAAGCACAGGAGGAGTCCTACCCAGGTCGGCTCCTGAGCCAGGTGTCTCCTCAGGTCTCTTGCTGCTTGCTATTACTGTGCTGTTTTGTTGAATGATCATGTTACTTGTATGGATGTTTTCAGAGCTGACCATGTGTATTGGGTAACCAGTCAGAGTGCTCTTTCCTGGGGAAGATTTTCTCCAACTTCTAGCATTTTAGTTGGCTGCTGTTCTCTGTATAGAGTTGAAGTTCCCTGATCCTTCCCTCACACACTTAGGCATGTCTGTTGTTCAGCTCATGTTTAGGCAGCCATGTTGGTGAGACTTTATGGGTGTACCTTCAGATATTATCTGGAGACAGTCTCACAGCAAGCCTCCTGATCCTCTCGCTCTTAACAGTCCCCCCCCCCAGTGCAACCCCCTCTTCCACAATGTTTATGGAAACCTAAGTGTGTGAGGTGTTTCTGGAAACCTAAGTGTGTGAGGTGTTTCTGGAAACCTAAGTGTGTGAGGTGTTTCTGGAAACCTAAGTGTGTGAGGTGTTTTGTAGGTGTGTCCATCGGGAATGAGCTCTACATCTTTGCATTTGGATTGGTTGTTGTTTTCTGTGATGATCTCCCTCTGTTGCAAAGAGGCATTTCCTTAATGAGACGTGAAGACTGCATTTATCTGTGACTATAAGAATGAATATTTAAAGTATAGTTAGGGATTATGCTGGTTTAGTAAAGTGGTGCTTGTCAGTTTTCCTCCAGGATTCATGACTTCACTCACCCTGGGTAGTTGGTTAGGTTTCCCTCTTGATAAATGAGTCCTAGGTGCATATTGAGAGCTTATCTTAGTTAGATTTTTATTGCTGTGAAGAGACAACAAGACCACAGGAACTCTTACTAAGGAAAACATTTAATTTGCAGTTGGCTTACAGTTCAAAGATTTAGTCCATTGTTGTCATGGTGACAAGCATGGTGGCATGCAGGCAGACATGGTGCTAGAGAAGAAGCTGAGAGGTCACATCTTGATCCATAGGCAGAAGAAGGAGATTGCCCACTGGGCATAGCTTGAGCATAGGAGGTTTCAAAACCCACCCCCACAGTGGCACACTTCCTCCAACAAGGTTACACCTCCTAATAGTGCCAATCCTTGGGCCAAGCATCAAACACATGAGTCTATGGAGGCCATACCTGTTCAAATTACCACAGAGCTGTTGTTACCAGGAAGGCATACTTTCCACTCTGGGTCCTCAGGGTTAATTGTGCATGCTGGTTGTTTCTGTGAGACATTACTTATATTGTCTTGGTTTCTTTTACCTTCTGGCCTTGCCTTCACTTCTAGTATAGTGCTCTTTATTGCTAAGGTAGCATGAGTTTTCTGACATTCTGTAATTCAGGTTCAGGTTGCTCTTTATTTCTTGTGTCATTTTCTGTTTGTCTTTGCTTATTTTGAACTGGTGTGTGTGGGTCAAATCTGCTCTGTGGACCTGGCTCTCAGAAGCTAGGACTCCTTACACTTCTGTTATGACAACAGGAGTTTTCTGTCACTCATTTTCATGACACTTGTTCTTTAGGATTTCCTTTAGGAGATAGGCTACAGCACCTTCTCTGACTATATAGATAAAAAATACAACTGCCTCCTTTTGGGCATCTCTTGGTCCTCCCCTCCCTTCTCTCTGTTGTCATGTTTTACTCAGTCCTCCCCAACAGAACTGTTTTTGTTTTTCCCCAGTGAGGACCCTGTTCTAAATGGGACTGGGCTTCCCAGCTCCTTAGACTACATGGAACATCTGTTCTCCTTTTCACTAGTAAGATGAAACCTTCACTTAATTTACCACAGTCCTGTCATTGGCCCAGGATAATGGGTCCTTTGGGATCTTCTACACTGTATCTGTCAGATGCCCCATAATGACAAATTGTCCCTGTAGAGAGAGATGTCATGCACTTACCATACCTCTGGGGCTTGACCTAGTCCCTTGGGTTAGGGACTTGAGACTCCTATGGGGTTTTGGTTTTCATCTAGTTTCTCTTGATATTTGGTTAATGTGAGGTTCTTGGGTGACCTTGAGACCAGGCTGCCACTGCTGTCTTCCCAGAGTCCCTTTCACCTGAGCTCTTGGGGAGGCTGTTGTCTTGACTGAGATTGGCACAGATGTTTGCATACTGCTGACTGGTGAGAAAAACCTTATGCTAGTGTCACTGCCATCCTTTGCCACACTTTGCTTTCTGGCTTTGTTGATGTTACTGATGCTGTGTGGTTTCACAGCCGTGTGTCTACATACAGATTTATCTGTATTCTTTGTTCAGATGTAGGGAGCCAATAAATAGTATTGCTTTCCTCCCTTGAGTTAGAAACTCAGCGAAAGAGAGCACTGGCTCTATCACTGGTAGGAAGGAATTTGTGGGTTCATCAGATATATGGCCACTATTGACTTCATGATGCTTCTCCCCAAACCACGGGCTCCCTTGTGAATGAATGAGGAAGAAGGAGGAGACTCTGCAGGCAGATCCAGTGGAGGAGTCTTGTGTTGGTACCAACTTAGGGTAGCAGGTGTAGGTAGCAGGAGTATTAGCTTCCATAGAGGGAGGCTGATGTTGCCTTGATACTCTTCACCCCCATCTTTGAGTCTCTAATACTCTTTCTCTGGCTTTGAGAAAGAATATTAAACCAGAAGCCGGGCGTGGTGGCGCACGCCTTTAATCCCAGCACTCGGGAGGCAGAGGCAGGCGGATTTCTGAGTTCGAGGCCAGCCTGGTCTACAAAGTGAGCTCCAGGACAGCCAGGGCTATACAGAGAAACCCTGTCTCGAAAAAAACCAAAAAAAAAAAAAAAAAAAAAAAAAAAAAAAGAATATTAAACCAGAATGATCAAAATGTGTGGGTGAACATCATTACACAATAACTACTTCCTGTCTTCCTCAGGACTTCAGGCAAGTATGAAGCAGCTCTCTGGGGAAGTTGTGGAGCTGAAGCAACACGTGGAGCACTATGACAAGATCCAGGAGCTCACACAGATGCTTCAAGAGAGCCACAGGTCAGTGGGTCACAGGGGGCGGCTGAGACACAGGGTGTGAGGCACCAAGAAACAGCTGACACTATCTCTCAGGAGTTGGTGTTCAGGACCTACATACATTGCCATGTTGACTTTGAACATGAATGAACATTCCCTTGGTAAAAAACGAGATATGATGATTACTGCAAGGAGTGTATTCTGAGGTATAGACCTGAAAAGTGTTCAGCCTGAGACATGGGAGCACATTGAGATATGGGAGCACGCTGAGACATGGGAGCACATTGAGACATGGGAGCACACTGAGGCATGGGAGCACGCCGAGGCATGGGAGCACGCCGAGGCCTGGGAGCACGATGAGGGCCTGGGAGCATGCTGAGATAGGGGAGCACGCTGAGACAGGGGAGCGCGCTGAGACAGGGGAGCACGCACGCTGAGGCTTGGGAGCATGCTGAGACATGAGAGCATGCTGAGGCCTGGGAGCACGCTGAGACGGGAGCACGCTGAGACAGGGGAGCATGCTGGGGTGTGTATGAGCCAGAATCTGAGAGTGTATGGACTAGAATCTGAGAGATGAATACATGTTAGAGATGGTGAGTCTAGTCTTGCGTTCTGCTCCCCTGGGTCATAGCTACTAATAGCATGTACTTTCTCCTCACTGGAGGCCATGGTTGTTCACTTACAAACATGGACATTATATTTCCACTTGCTGCTGTATGGTAGTGAAAGGGGGAGTAGGAATGTTAACATAGGCAAGGTAGATACTCATTTTATTGAGGAAGTTTCTTCTGGGAAGGAGGCAAGTGTCTGAGTGAGAACAGGTCATCAGAGCAGCCTTTGTTCCTGGAGCCTCCTATGAGGAGGGCTCACCCGTAGTCATTGTTACCACTCTTCCCCAATTCTCCCTTCTTCCTTGTAACCCTTGTTGTTATTGTTTCCTTACTAGGTGACCACATGTAAAGTCCTTCATGTAGGGTCAGACTAAGCCAAGCTTTCCCTTTAAATCATTACAGCCTGAGTTAGAGTTGGAGGAAAAGCTTTGAACAGAGACTGCTGAGACTCAGTCTCAGGAATGGGAGGAAGGAACCTGAGACAATTAGAGCAGTGACAGGCAAAGGAATATACTCCTGAACTCCAGCAGGCCACCTGTGCTGGCTACAGGGACCATAGTGTTTGTGCTCTCAGCATCCTGTCCAGATATGGGTAGAATGAGATGCAGAAGTCTGAAGACAGTGGGATCAGGCTTTTGCCCACTAGAGAGCATGCTGGTGTTATTCAGCTTCCATTTCTGTGATTTAAACAAACAAGGCCAGCACCTACTTGATAGATTATTCGATGGTGTAGCCATCTTCAAAGATGGCCGAGTTAATGCCGCCTTGCTTCATCTGAACTTGCGATGCTATTTATTAGGTCACCTTGGGGAACAGGGCAGTATTGAGAAACTTTGGGAAAAGCACAAGTGCTTCTGAATCCAGCTCTGCACCATGCCGTTGCCATGTCACAGTTAAATGTTGTGGCTAGGAGTTAGAAACATTGTAGTATTGGGTTTTTACAGTCAGAATATGGTTTTACTAGCAATAAAGGTTATATCATTGTCTTGCCATAGAACTGTGGTATGTCAGGAAGACATCACCATTCAGTTCTTCAGCTTATTCTCAAGCTCAGCTCACAGTGACCAACAGTGCCTTTAGGAAGGCTTGCTTAAGCCAAGGGCTCTGGTTGTGTCCATGTGTGGAAAGGTCATATGGAGGTGTGGAAAGGTCATATAGAGGGACAGTAGCCAGTAAGAAGAAGATAATAGGACCAGGGACAAGTGATAGCCTTGGCACTGCTACAGTTAGGAGCATCTGGCCAGGGCACAGGTGAGATCCATCTTTATGTTGGTGGACTTCAGCCAGGCTGTGGCAGTTGGGCACAACAGAAGGCTGTGCACTGTGAGAGCCTCAGCAATTCCTCTCCTTTCATCCTCCAGCTCCCTGGTCAGCACCAATGAGCATCTCCTGCAGGAGCTGAGCCGTACACGGGCACAGCATAGAGCTGAGGTGGAGCAGATGCGCTGGAGCTTCCAGGAATTTAAGAAGACCACGGCCCTGGTCCCTCACCGTGGCTCCCGGCTTGGGGGCCGACAGTCCTGCTAGCTGCTAGTGAGCTCGACTCCCTCCATCAGGTATAGCCCCAGGGTTGTACCTGGGCATGTATCTATCTAAATACCCTAGTGAGACTGTGATTACCTCAGGATCCTCAAAATGTATTCATAAACTCAGCTTGCTATGTGTTCTAAATTGATGCAGTCAACCCTGGGGCTTCATATGTTTGAGAAGCTTTGTTAATTACACATCCTGTTGTAAAGTACCTGCAGTATTTTTTTCTTCCCAGTGTGGGAAAGTTTTGTACAGTTAAAATGTTTTCATGTAACAGGCATTCCTTATTTAAAGAAATAATATATGTTTAAAAAGTTAGCTTTTTAAGTGGTTCTTCATAAATTATAACTAACTTCCTTATTGAATTCTTGTATAAAACAAGTTATACAAAGTGAGCAGAAAAAAAATAAGTTTCAAGTTATAATAAAAAGTAATACTTACAGATTTGACAAACATTTTAAGAATTTGTATGATATTAACATGTTACAGTAAAACAAATAAACAAACCAAAAACCTCCCCCTTCTGGCTCACTCTTTTGCTTTCAGTAGCTCCTGCAAATAAACAGACATTCACCTAAACCAGGGGAGATTTAAATACACACCGCACAGAGCGAAACCGACCCGACGACTGTGTAAAAGGTGCTCATTAGAAGTGGCAGACTTAATCCACACTGGACAGTACTATCTAGAGGGAAGCCTGTGCAGAGAGATAGCTCTCACACACTGATGCTGCTGAGCACAGACATTCGGGGACAGCTTGTTGCCTAATGGACCTTTGTCTCTGCCTCAAGGTCAGAAAGATTCTCCTGCCCTCCACTCCTGCACTTGCCCACGTGGATTTTGTGTTGAGGCTTTGAGGGCTCTCAGCTGTGTTCTGCAGCTCCTTATTACCCCAAGTCAGGAGTGGTACAGCTAGCTGTCTATTTCTGTTTGAGTTTTTGTACATCATGTACATCTATAAATTAATTTATATTGCCTTAATTTTCGGATTATTTTTGGTACTGATAATCTTTCGCTAGTGTTTTAATAGCTTCAGGATTTGAAGTTGTATCATTGTGTAGACTTGTGACACTTGACTTAAATGAGAGCTCATTATCTGGGTAAGAAGATAGCCTCTGGACACTGCCTCTACCTCAGCTTCCACACTGCAGACATGCTCATCAAGCCAGTGAACAAGCAGGCCTGACCCTCCCACCTCCAGTGATGGGTGAGCTTCAGAGCATGCTGGTGGCTGTCCTGAACTTTTTCAGCTGTGTATCTGCGGAGCCAGCTTCCTGTCTTCCCTTCTTGGTGGTGCTGCCCATGACATTCTACATTTTCCAAAACCACTGATGTAGTTGAGTTTGTTTCAGTTTTCCTGTTTTGTATTTGTTTTTGTTCTATCTGCCTTCTCCTTTTGTATACTTTCTCTAGTCTGGTTTGGTTATTTTTTTTGTTTTTCTGGCTCCGGTGTTGTCATTTCTGTTTGTTTGTTTGTTTGTTTGTTTGTTTGTTCAGTTGGTGGTTGATGTTTCTCTTTTCCTTTTTCTCTTTCTTTTTCTTTCTCCTTCTCTTTTTCTTTTTCTGTTGAGACAAGGGCCTTACTATGTATCCTTGGCTAGCCTGGAGCTCACAATGTAGATCAGGCTGGCCTCAAACTCGCAGAGATCCTCTTGCCTCTGCCTCCTGAGTGCTGGGATTAAAGATCTGTACGGTCACTCCTGGCTGTTTTCGATTGTATCTTTTCACCATCTCTACCTGTTAATCAGGAAACTGGTCTGCTCTTGATAACTCTAGAATGCGTAAGAGCCTGTGGCACTAACCTCTCCACTCCCCTTTGGGTTGGAGTTTGATTGTTCCCATGTATCTTAGTGAAATGCTTTTAGTTTTATAAAATATGTGCATAACTCCTACTCATCTGAGCCACCTGCCTGTGTATTCTCTTGTTTTACTTTTGTTAAAGACATTTCATTTATGATCACTTTTTGCATTTTTTATGTCTACTGGTAGCAAATTATTACATTATCCAAACAAACAATCAAACAAAAACCAGCTTTTATTCCCCTCACGACCAGCAACCTCATTGGATGTTCTTTGCACTAGTATTTGAAGTTGACCTTGATTTTAAACATCTTGATGATGTGCCTGCTTTCACAGTAATTTGTGTGCTGGTAATTTGTGATGCAGTTTATGAGTAATTACCTTAAGCCTGGACCTCACCCAAGGGCAAAGCCAGCCCTGGCCTTGAATCTGACAGGTGACTGGTCTGCATGCAGTCCTGCCTAAGCTAAGAAGCAGACAGCCTCTTGAGTGGAATGGACATGAGGCTCTCTGCTGCTGAGCGCTGATGTAAGGAAGACTTTAGACACCTCTATGTTAGTACCCAAGTGTCAGGCCCTGCCAGCCCAGAGGATGTGACAACCAGCATAGATATTATAGTGCTTTAAGTCAAGTAGAAATCCATATTTTAAAACCTTTATTCATCACTTTACCAACTTGACACACAATGTTAATAACAGCAAACACAATAAACGAAGTAAAAGACACAAGCTGTTTCACTAAAGCAATATGAGCCAGGCCATATGTCCAACTAGGTGACTAGACGCCTTGTGCTCTATAGGAGGGACAGCAGGGCAATCCTGACCTGACAGACAGTCTGAGCAAGTGTGGTTCAGATGTCAGTATAAGTGTCTTTCTGAGTCAGAACACACCCACGACATCAACATTACCCATCACACTGATAAAGTGATAAACTCCATATCCCTAACATTAATAAAATAGTGTAAAAATATATATCACATATATATAAACTTAACTCCCTTTCTTGAAAAAAAAAAAAACTTAGTACAAACTAGTAGTAGTAGCATATTATTCCTTTCAAGTTTAAGTTGTTGTACAGGCTTCCTTTGTTTTTTGGCTTGGTTAAGTCTAAAGGAAGAGATAATTTAAGCGTCCCAAGATGGCCACCCCCCTGAACTGTAAAATGATCAGTAGTATGTTGGTGAAGAAGAGCAGTTTGGCTCAGTGTTGGAAGGGTATTCTGTCTACTGATGTCTTCACAGTACAGCTAAATTGTCACTCTTGCCATCCTTAATTGGCAGGGCTTCCCCCATGTGCCCATGTTGTAGCCAGGTAGTACACACGTCTACAGAGAGAGAGCCAGGCAGACAGACAGGCAGTTTTCCCTGAAAAAGGACAGTGGCAAATACCATATGTGTCTGTGCCATGGCATCTGTCTCAATCCTCCCAGCTAGTTCTAATACCAAAGCAGCTACGGAACAGTATGTAAACACATGGGTACAGCTGTGTGCCAGTAAAACTATTCATTAAAACAGGAAGCTGAGGCAGCCCAGGGCCTCTGGGAGTAGGAAGGCTGGGTCTTGGCTCAGGGCAGGCACCTGTCAACTCCCTGGGACAGACCACAGGGAGGTGGCAGAACTGTGTGCAGCCCATTTCAAAACTATCTCCATGTGTCATAATGTCCCTATGCCCCAATATAAGATAGGATACTGAAAGGTGTAAAAATACTCCAGTATAAATATAGATTTTCAACAATATTTAAATATGTAATTTGAACTCTGATTTTGGTAAAGCACTTCCACTAACTAGTTGTTCATAACATTAAATAGAAATAAATAGGGGTTCTACTAGAGTCAGTGTTTGCAGACAGCCTCCAACCTACTGCCATCGTTCCCTGACACTTAAGACACCATCTGCATGGCTCTTCCCTACAATTTTTCCCTTTCTTCTGAATGTCACCTCCAACAGAATGTATTCCTGTATGTCACCCTCTACAGACCGTGTACCTGGGTTTCACTCTGACAAAACATATCTTCGAGTGTCACGTGCAACAAAATATAACTCTGTCACTCCAATCCATGTCCCTGAGTGTCGCCCCTGACAGAACCTGTCCTTATTCTTTGCTGTTATAACTCAAAGAGAACCTGTCTCTGTCTCTTGAGTGTCTTCCCTGATAGAATGTATCCTTTGTTTCCTGGGTCAGCTCACAACAAAGTATGTCCCTGGATGTCCCCTCTAGAAAAGAAAATGTCACCTCCTGAGTGTCACCCCCCTATGAGAACCTATCCCTGTCTCGTGTGCCTGTCACCTAATAGCACATGGCCCTGGATCTTGGTTTGCATGCTGTGCAGTTTTTGTTTGTTTTTATTCACAGACACTGAATTCTATTTATCCATAATTAGTAATAGCTAATTGGTATCGCATAAAACATGCAGCAGAGACAAACACTCTACCTGTGTGTTCAAATCAAACTGAGGAAAATACACATGTTTTGTGCAGCAAAGTTTGATTCAAATCAGTTTCTATGTTGAAAGGGTACACAGATGCCACAATGAATTCCATAGACATTTTCAACTGACGGTACAAAGACACTAAGTCTTCGTGATCTAATTGTTACTACCCTTTCCTTGCTAGATGACATATATAATCTAGAGGGAGGGTTTATTTTCAAAGTTAAACTTAACACTGACTAGAGAAAGGTGCTATGTGAGGAAACTCTGGGGGAAGGAGGGAACACAATGAAGACCACTTGTCTGACATAGTTCTGGGTGTTGCTGGGGAACTATATGGGCAGGCCTAGGACTATCCCTCAGGACCCAAGGGTGCTCAGGTTCTGTGCTTGGACAGTGAGGACCAGCAAGGCAGAGTAACCCAATTCTCATATACAAAGTCCAAGCTGTGCAAGAGCCATTAGAAATGCTTTCGCAATTGCTTTCCTGGAGTGCTTTCCTGCTGAGGATCATACCTTTGGGGACTCTGATGGCAGTTCTGGTCCTCTACTGCCCAGGACCTATTGGGCTTGCCACTCTGAGCGTTTCTGTTCAGTCCTGAGCACATAGGTAAGGTGACCAGTTTATAATGAAGCTTCCCCATGAAGCTGGCCGGTCATGTGAAGGTGGACACTTATGTTGTTTCCTAGGTGTTCCTAGGCTGTTAACCCTTGACTTGGCTTGAATCTTCATCTGGACATCATTCTGGCATCTTAGCTCTTTGAACAGAAGGCTTTGTCCAGGGTTTTCATACTATTTGGGGGGTCAGGGAAACATCTGACCCACTACATGTTGTGAGGACCCTCTGATGCCTCACTAGCCTGCCCCTCTGCCCTGGCCCACATGCAGTCACCTCCCAATGGATTTGTGTGTGTGTTCCATTTTACTTGGCTATGATGGTGGCAACTAGGCTGTTCATAGGCAGTAGAAAAGAGCATCCTCAGAGCAAGAGACTGCCAGCCACATGGGGACTCGGGGTTCTGGGTGAGGCTGCAAGAAGTACAAGGGTCCTTTTGTTTCCCCAGACCAGTGAGGTAAGATTCCAGAAAGGAGGCTCCACCACTTGCCAGGTACAGCAAACTCAAAAAACCTTGGGAGGAAGCCAACTATCCCCATTTTCCTTGAGCTTGCTAACTTTGAACCTTCAGAGAGCCTGCTGTCTGGGAGGTCTGGTATTGAGGCCCATCTTTTCTCTCTTAGGCTAGTAGGTAGTCGTCCCTGGTGCTGCAGTGGAGGCATGCTCTCTAACCCCAGAGAGGTGGATAATGTGACATGTGCCATGGCAGTGGGGAAGAACAACCTTGCTGTCTACCTGTCCAAGCCATGTAAAATGTCCCACCCTCAACACCCATCTGCTCCAGGAAGCATATCCTGAGGCCACTGTATGTTCTTTCTAGAAACAAGGCCACACAGTCCACCAAGTTGCATGCAAGGCTAGGGCTGTGTTAATGCAAAGGAACAATTGCTGTGGGGCTCTTATGAGGATGGTGCATGCCATTGGGCCTAGCTAAGTGTCAGCCTCACACGTGGATGGGCTGAGTCCTGACTTCTCTTTTGTGGCATAAAAAGAAACCTTAGCAGATGCTGCAAATCTTTCTTGGGCCTGGTTCTGGTTTCCAGTGCCCTACACTTGTACTTGTAAGAAAAGTTAGGAAAACTGAACCCAGAGAAGGCTCCATAGAGCTGAAGACACATAATTTTGAGCAAAACACAGCATAACTTGTCCTGGTCAAAGCTTCCATGTCACACTGGTGGAACAACTGTCCAGGCCTGGTCTGGACGAGGTGTCTCAGCATGATGTGTGTCCCAACCTGGTGACGGGACATGGCAGCTTGATGTTCTGGATCTCCCTGGATCACTCTTGAGACCAAGCATATAGTCTTGTCATTTCTTAAAACAACACTGAAGAAACTTGCAGCTTCGTCCTCCAAGGCACCCCCCTGGTTGCTGGGGAGCTTCCATTTTCCCTTGGCCTCTCACAGCACAGACTCGGTTGGTGGATATGCATGTGTGCCTATGTGTATACACGCACATGCATGTGTGCTAACCCACCAAGTAGCCTCAGCCATGTGCTGTGGTCAAGAAAGATGAAAGGGCCTGTTTAGGATTACTCTATGCAGTTGGTTAGTTCCTTAGCTCCTGCTGACCTAGAAGTGCCTAGATAAGGTCAGCATGAGTTCTGATATCTGCTCTGCTTATCCTCATTTCTGCCAGTACCCAAACCACCACCCCCTTTTACCTGAAGATCAAGTGGCCAGCATGGTATGATCCTGGGAGACAGTTGGAAATAGCAGTCCACTTTCCAGCTGTGGACAGGGCAGGTATGTTAGGACAGGACAATGAATCACAGCCCAGACATGGGGTCTGAGAGAAAAGTGTCAAAGCACCCAGCTGGAGGAGGACTGGGCATTGCCCCCACCATGGCCTAGTGGAGGTGCGTTCTGAGTTCTGCCCAGTTAAACATAGGAATGTAATGAAGTGCAATGGGTGTAAGTCCTGTGCCTGCCACCTATAGTGTCCAGAGCATCAGCATAGGAGGCTACTTGCCCCCCTGCACCTTCTGGTCATAGGTGCCTGCATGCTTGTAACCAGGCACATAGCCTGACTCATCCACCAGGTCCACGCGGCCAGCTTTGCCCTTGCCCTTTCCTGATTGGTCGAAACGCTCCTTGTGGGAGCCTGTGAACTTGCTTGTATCTGTGAGCCGTGACACCGTGGGTGAGGACACAGCTTTCTGAAAGAGAATAGAAGACAGTGTTATCAGAGTGTGTTATCATAAGTCAAATGATACAGTTGGGTAAGGACCACCACCATTTATTACAGCATTTAGGTGGGAGGTGGGAGGTAGGAGGTGGCAGGGCTGGAGAGTAAGCCGGCCACAGACAAGGGGTTACCTCTCCTGGGTCTGGGTTAGTTCCACACTTACAGGACTGACAAGTATAAAAATTTCCTAAATCTACCAGTGTGGCCTTCAGATACTGCTGGGCCATGGTCTCCCCAAGGACAGATGCAATCAAGAACACTAAGTCCCACCCTTGCCCCACTCACTCACCGTGACGCCAGAGATGACTGGTGCTCGTCCCTCAATGAGCCTGTGCACCTCACGTACAGCCTCCTCGCTGCTCTTATCCTTGAACCGCTTCTTGGCCAGCTCCTCCAGTGCCTCCTGGAACTGCTCAAAGGTGATGGTCCTGCAGGACTTCCCTCTGTGGATGATAGGCCATCTAAGTCCTCAGGTAGAGGTCCTCTGGGACCAACCCCACAGGTATACTATCCCTTCCTGCATTCTGCAGTGATCCCTACTGGTCACAGCCAAATGTCACCAACCAGAGTGTCAGGACATTTCTGTATGTGGTCTTTCCTGAGTCGGGGAACAGAGAGAAAAACAGGAAAGATCCCATCAAACTCTTCCAGGGATACCCTAGCCCCTCATAGAGCAGGAGGGTCAGAAGTGGCCTGGAAAGAGCCTAAAGCCATAGTTATTAAAGCAGGCAAGATTGGGAGGAGCCATATCACCAGCCTGATCAGAATCCTAAGAGTGAGCAGTGTAGGCCACCCTAGTCAGCAGGGTGGCTTGAGGCTGAAGTTCCTACTCACCATGTGTACCTGGCCACCTGATCATCCTAGATAGTTTGTCATTTCACAAAATCCTCCTGCCAAAATGTGTTGTAATTTTAAGACATTTTCAACTTGGCATTCACCCCCAACTAATCCAGATTACTGAAGTTTTCAATGTTTTGACATAATGTAGAAGAGATGCGAGTCTGCACGTCAGGCATGTTGCTGGGGAGTTTCAGTAAAATGGCCAGAGGTAAGCTGCCTTCTATGACCAAGCATGCCACAGACCCCAGCTACAGAGTGCTAAGCATTCAGGGCTTTAAAGCAGCTGGCTGACAAAATCCCAGTAGGACTTTGAAGTCTCTCCATCAGCATAGAATCCAGAACAGCCAAGATGAGTTTAAGAAAACAAAAACAAGGCAATGGTGGAGCAAGGCAGAGGCAGGTGGAACACTGTGAGTTCGAGGCCAGCCTGGCCTACAGATGTTCCAGGACAGCCAGGGCTCCAAAACCCTGTCTCAAAACAAAACAGCAACAATAAACAAAGAAACCAAAAACAGTTGGAGGTCTGAGACTATACTATTCCAAGACACCATGCAAAGTCTGAAGAAGACTGGATGAGAGATACTAACAAAGTATGAGATGTATAGCTTGACCTATCTGGAGTCCAGAAACACCCACGTAGGTGCCTAAATGAACAAGGTCAAGGAGAAAGGACTATTTCAGAAAGCAGCTAGAACATCTGCTACCTCTGCAAAATAAGCCAGCTGGGATCCACAGCTCCCTCAGTCTACTCAAAGCATGACCCCAGAAATAACTTTCTCGCGTAAATCTGGGAGATAACCTGGGTGACCTGAGGTGGATACGGATTTCTTAGAAATGAGGCCAAGTCATCACATTCAATAAAAAGTGGCCAGACTAGACTTCAGAATATTAAAATCCATGATCTTTTAAATGATATGGAAGACAGAGAAATACCACAGAGTTGCAGAAAATACAAACCTGAAAAGAGGCTTGTATCTAAAATACACAAAGAGCTTAACGATAAGAAAAGAAATTTTCAAATGGGCCAAGTAGCTGGACCAGACACTTCACCAAGGAAAACCCATTGGTGGGGAACAACACACACAGGACTGCTCATGGGAAAGCAGAAGTGATCAGGAAGCTGACTGCTGCATGCTGAAGAGGATGTACCATGAGCCAGCCTTCCTGAAAGCCAGGCTGCTTCCAGAGAAATGAAGTTTGAAGCTCATGTTAAACTCATTTATGAATAATGTACAGATTTTATTCAGTCATTTTAACTTGGAAAATCACCAAAATATCCTTTATCAGTGGTCAGATAAGCATTCCCTGGGTAGCCTTGTGAGGACACAGCAGTGGCAACACAGTAGGAGAGGGGACCCTTAGTGACTGTGCTAAGGAATCAGACAGGAAAATACTACTGTCCCACACACCCTGAAATTTTACTGGTGCCTTGCGGAGTCTCATACTTTATATATGTGTCATGGATATATAGGGCATTTTGACCAAACACCAGGAGAGCTGAGCCAAAATGTTCTTGGAGAAACGTACAGGGCCCCATGCTGGGGGCCACCCCTACTTAGGAGATTGGGGGAGTCACTGAGCCATTACACTTGGATCAAGGATACAGCATAGAAGCTTGCAGAATGGCCTCTAACACGGGTAAGGAGCCTCAGTAGACGTCTTGTGTCTTAGAAGGTGGATTCTAGTCCTTCAGTGCTCTTAGCCCCAGTACTCGCCAGCTATCCTTGAGATACTGGGCAGTCTAGGGCATTGGAGCAGCTTGGCTTCATAGTTCAGTGGTGCCTGGAGCTGACAGCCCTTGTGGGGTGGGGGCAGTGTTGATCTAAGGCCCCTCAGGGCTGCTCTGTTTGTCGAGAGAAGTCAATGGCACTCTTGTCCCCTACTCCCAACCCTTCCTGGGCTGACATGAGGATGCCAGGCCTAATGGCCAGCCTGGCAACCTGCTGCTGGGGCACAAGGCCATTTCTGGGCACCAGGCACCAGGCACCACCAGTATGAGTCACTGGGGGATGGGGTAACTGGAGGGGCTCTCCCATCACAGGCCACATTCAGATAGAGTTGGATGCCTGCTCCACTGGTACCAAGAATCCCTTTCTGGCCTGTGTCCTTACAAGTCTAACTGTTTTGTTGGGGGAGAGGGAGTCCTGTCTCGGTGGCCCAGTTCAACAAAAGAACCCCAGGAGACCCAGGCACTTCTTGAAGTGGAATCCCCAACTAGCTCTGAGAAGACAATGCCTACTTCTTCCTCAGAGATGTAAAAACCTCTGCAGGGTTCTCCAACAGACCCTTTATCTAGAGCTCTCAAGACTAAGGGATCTTCCTAGGACACTTCCCTACTTTTGGTTCCCAAGCTGTCCAAAGCTGGCTTACAAGTGGTTATCTGCTCACATGTACTCCTGGGGCCTGGGATTGCATCCCAGGCTCTGTTCCCATATCTGCAGTGGCACCTTCTCAGTCTCTTGGGGGCCCTAGGACCTGGCTAGAGGGGTCAGGACCGAGCCTCAGCAGCAGAACCCTCTGAGGACGAATCCTCTATGGCCAATACCACAAACATTACCGCTCCTCACCTCAGCTTTGGGCTTTCACAGAGCCCCTCATTCAGCCTACTCAGCACTTTGTGAAGGGGTCCCTGTCAAGGCTTGTGTAATAAGAACTTTTAAGAGGTGAAGGAGTAAGGCACACAGGACAAGACAATGCTGCCTGTGCTTCTTGCTTCCTGGGATTGACAGATGCTGTGGCTTCTGAAGTCACCACCACAGAGCAACCTTGTCAGCAAGATACTATGCAGGCACAGAAGGTGCTTCTGTGGAGTGGAGAACTATACCCTCCTATACATGTGGTGGTCAGAGAGCAGCTGAAGGACCTGGAAGGGACTCCAGGATAGTGAGGACTCTAGTTCAGGATCCTGCCTTGCAAGGATGCTACCTTACAGGAAGCCCTTCTGGAGGCTTCCTGTACAAACAGTAAGGGATCTGACCTGAGCCTGCTGGACCGCATTGGCCTCAAGTTGTCTGTCGCTACCACTGTCTGACTCTTTAGATGTGTTCAAAGGAGGTGTAGAAGTATGGTCATTTTCTTCAGATGCCAGTCCCTTGTTCTTTCCTCAGGACTCTGCCATGCCCACTGACTTCCCAGGATCCACACCTAGGCTCTGTGCAGGAGATAACACTGCTGCTGCTGCTGCTGCTGCAAGTCTAGGCCTGTCAGTTCTCTGTACCCTCAGCAGGTCACTGGACTTAAACTCCTTGGGAGCAAGTGATGTGCTCTCTGCCTAGAGGGGCCTGGATGCCAGTTAGCCACAAGGACTCTGCCCATCTCAGGAAATCAGAGGCCAAGCAGCCACCCAACTATGCTAACCTCACTAAACTATGGCCCTACTCTGGGCACATTCCACATTATGTACATTTACTGGCAGTCTCCAGCTTGCCTAGAGGGGGCATCTGTGGACTGCAGCATTGCTACTTCCCTCTGCAGAGAACAAATCCTTAAAGACCCTTTCTACTTGTCATTTTGTGTTTTCCAAGGGGCCTGAGGCTGTGGGATAAACATTGACCTGGTGACCCAAAGTGGACACATCTGCCCACCCCTACCTCCTCATGGTTCTGACCTGGATTAAGTAGGGGTAAGCCATGAGGATGGATATGCCTCTGGTTGTTCAGACAAGTTATAGATGTTTGGGGAAGTTCATTCTCTTACATGTCCTTCATGTACTGGCCAGCCAGCTTCCCAAGCAAGATGGAAGAGCTAAGGAACAGAATACGCTTATCACCCCAATGGTCTATCACTGCAGACTCACCAGAACATATGAAGCTTTATCCAGAAAGTCACGGAGGCCACTAGTTCAGTGACTATCAGTCAAAAAAGTTCCACATGTCCTGTCTTTACCCCAACAGAGGTCAAAACCCTAAGTTTCCCAGCAGGCAGCTGAGGAGTCGCTGTACTGCCATATACAGCCACTAGAGGGCCATGCAGAAGTAAGAATAGCAGCTGGGCTTCAGGTTCTGGGGCGCCTGAAGAGTAAGAAACATGCTGGATCTTGCTCCACGCAAGGCCTGAGGGTCAGGCCACTCTTCCCTGGAGCATGTGACTGTTAGCCTTATCTGAGATCCAGGAAGCAGAGCCTGATGGAGGAGCTCCAGTGGCGTATGCCATAGATGAGTGGGACTGAGTGGGCACCACAGCGGGAACAGAGGCTGCCTCCAACGGTCCTCACAGGTCTGAGATATTTGTACAGGTAGTACACACAGAAACACATCCTCACCACAGGTACCCAAAACTCTGGCCAGGACTCCAGACCTGAGGCCCGTTCCTAGGAGTAATGGGTTACGTTAGCCCAGGTGGCTTCTCTTCTGAGCCTCCTTGGCAGCATACAGACATCCGAAAAATCCTATTGGGCCTTTCTAACTAGCTGTGGCATGTAAGGAACACTAAACAGCTCATAGACTGAGCAGTGGCTGACAAATCCCCAGTCTAGACAGATCTAGACCCTGCTTTCTTACATGTAGGGACTGGCCTGGCTTCCTTCTGACCTGTATTCAGACATAATGGACACCCGGCCCTGACACCCCAGCCAAGTTACTTCCTGACTCTGCATAGTGTCGGCAGGAATCTGTGTGTTTACTCTGGAGGGTACCCAAGCACCCAGTCTAGGCCCAGGGAGGCCAAAGGGCTCTGGGCCTCCTTACCTGGTAGTATGGTGGTTAAAATAAGGAGGCAGTAGGTAAGCCCAGCTCAACCCCAAGGTCTCTGAAGCTCTTCTTCCACAAGCAGTCACCGGTACACACACACACACACACACACACACACACACACACTCAGGAACAAAGACCCCCTGCAGACAGTCATAGATAGATACGATGCCTAGGGCTGGCAGGTGTTCCTCAAGCTGCACCACACTGGCCTTGCTTCAATGCCAGGTCTCCATTAACTGTGTGGGGACTGTGGCCGTGCTGAGCCTTTTACAGGATAGAGCCTTTTGCTAGGTTAACAGTAGTCTACAATAAAACTTGGTATAGAGCTTCAAGAAATTTGTTTAAAATTTAACACATAGTAACATCAAAACAAACAAGTGTTGCCATGGTGACAGGGACCTAAACAAAGACTGCAGATACCCCAGCTGGCGCCACGCCTGCAGAGCCATGGCAACCTGCCCCAAAACAAATAGTTGAACTTTTTTTTTTTCCCCTCTCAAGTCCTGTCAGAGTCAGCAACTTCCTGGAGGTACCTAAGCAATTTCCTCCCAGGCTCCAAACTCCTATAGGAGGCAACTGCTGCCCCTCGTGGGATCACAAATGACCAGACCTCATAATACAACTAGCATCACTACAGCCACATTTTTCCTGGAAATATCAATCCCAGAGTTCCCCAGCCCTTTCTGCTGATGCCTTTTAGCATTGCCTCACCACCCTGGTACTCAGAATACTGTCCCTCTACACTAGAGGACAGGAGGACTCTGAATCTTCTGTTCACAAATGCCTCTGGAGTGAAGTGCCTCCTCCAGAACAGAGGTCTTCCGGTGGGACATAGTTCATAAGGAACCCAATGGAGTCCAGGCTCTGAGCAGGAATGAGACTCAAAGACAGAGATGAGGGGATGGCAGCCTCTAGGGTCTCAAGGGTCCAGGTGTGTAGGCAAAAGGAACATCGGAGTTTCTGGGTCTCTACTAAGTACAGAATCCTCGCCTGAGCTTCCCCAGCCGCCCAGCTAGACATCAGCCCTCGCCTGAGCTTCCCCAGCCGCCCAGCTAGACATCAGCCCTCGCCTGAGCTTCCCCAGCCGCCCAGCTAGACATGAGCCTCACAGTGTCAGCAAGCCCAGCACTGATAGTCTGTCTCCCTAGACTGTCAGCCTTGACCCTTCGCTGGGCTGGGGCTGCATAGACTTGCTCTCCAGGACCTTGACTTACAAGACATGGACAGTCCAAAGTTCCCAGGCAGCCCAGCATCTACAGTGAAGAATGGCCATGTCCTGGAGTCAGGAATGAAATGTCTGAGCATCTGAAGTTCTGCATTCTGGGAACAAGCATTCCCTTCGCATGGTTCATTCATAGGGGTCCAGTGCTTCCCACGGCAGGAAGGACATGTGGAGCTGGAGTACTCAGTCCTCTGTAGCTCTCTTCTTCTAAAAGACCCGTGACTACATAGGACCACCCACAAGGAGGCTGTAGAAACACAAGTTCTACATGGGGGTGCAGTGGACATATACAGGCAGACAAAAGCTGGATGGCAGCCTCCTTCAGAAGAAGCTGGAGAAGTTGACTGACCTCTGGAATGGTCACTTCTTCCTACTTTCCAACCATCCCTTCTAGAAGCTTCCTCATAGACACAAGTCTCTGGGTCTCATTCTTTGGTTAGATCTTGGTTATCTTGAACACTGGGATTACTGAGGATACAGTATCGTGAGGGATCATGTCCGAGAAGAGTATGATGAGCTCATTAGCCTTGCTTAAAAGACATCCTGTATGTTCCCACTGTAGGAAGAGCTTCCAGGGTTTCTAGTAAGCTCAGAGATGAGTCTATAAAGGACACCTGCTGGTGGAGGAGGAACATGAGGAGCTGTCCAAGTTCATTTGCCAGTTTAGACACTGACGGTGAGCTCCGTAAAACCATCAGCTTTAACTGTATGCACAGAGTAGACATGGCTAATATACACATGGTAGACAAGGCTTCCCATTGGGACATATGATAGATGCTGCTAACTTGGCTTTTCTAGGTCTCAGTGTTGCAGATCATTTCCATTGGCCTAACAGGAGCTCTTGGCACCAGGAAGAGGGTCATATCCCTGTATCAGAGGGTCTAGTGCTGATCATTTTGCAGCATGGGTCAGTCCCCCTCACTCATGACTGGCGAACCTTCCAGAGCAGCTTTGTTTACCAGGACCTGCCTGTCTGTCCCTGCCTGGAACTGCCCAGTGAAACTCATAAGGCCAGGTTCTATGAGAAGGCTGCACACTTCCCAGAAGGTGATAGCCAGATCAGGCCATGTGACCAGCACGGTGAGCTTCACCAAACCTGGGAAAACCTCCCCCGCCCCCTGGCAAAGCCCATGGTGGTGTCAATACTCAAACTCAGGGGCAGTCACTTTGATGAAATGTACAGGGAAGGTCTCAGGAACTATAAGCATCAAGATTTCTAGGTCATCTATGAAGAAGCAGCAGCAGTATAGAGGCTCTGTGGGCTAATCCTGCTGCATGCATATTCCTAGGTCCTTATGACCTGCTCTGTACTTTGTAGACTCCTTGTGTTTCCTGAGCTCCAATGACTATGCTGTTCCATTTAGGGACTCAGGAGAGAGAATTACTATCCCCTGACCCTTTGTCTTGGGTCCTTCCTATAAAAGCAATAGAATGAATACAGTATTCAGTAGACCCTCCTCTGTGGGGGTCACATAAGGGTCTTTGGTACCCAACAGCATTGCACACAGAGGAAGCTGTGAAGGAAGCAGTGTTGACAGAAGCCTAAGGACCCCAGTCTAGAAATACATAGGAACCCTGGCCAGGGACCTTCCAGAGTAGAGGTAAGGGCTTTCACAGTGGGCATCAGGCTAAAGTGACCACACACATCTGAGGCACTGGCCATAACTTCCTCTAGCATCCTCACCCACAATAATTGAACTTTGGGCAGAGGTAGATCTGAGACATCGTAGGAACAGAGTCTCAGATGGATGGGAGAAAGGGCTGAGGCTAACTATGTACATACAACATCTGCTTTCACAGGTTGAAGCTACATGGAGAGCCTCTTCTCCAGCTTCTCACTAGGGTTGGAAACCACAAGGAGACAGAACAAACAGAATAGACTAACTCAGAATCCTTTGTGGAATTCTCTGGGATCAGCAGAGTCTGGAGAGAGTCGGGATGCAGGACTCCTTTGGGACATGTTTCTCAGCCTTTACCATTCCAATCTAAGGCCATACTTTTGTGTGCTGTGTGCAATAGGAAGTGATGCCAATATCACCCTCAATCTGGTACTGGCTTGTGTCACCTCTTCCCATTGGGACACATGTTAAATCCCTCCACCTTTCCTGGAATGCCTAAGTTCCTGGCATGTGATATTCATTGGTGCTCTCAGGAGCCATCTGCCAGGCTACATCTACCCTTCTGGCTGTTGCTCAAAGACTCTCCCGTGCACCAGTGCACAACCTGGGGGCAGGGAAGCCTTACTGTACCTGAAGAACACCAACAATTCCACAAGAAAGTGGAGATTGACAACCACAGTTATGATGACATCACCCACCCAAATCCAGAGGAGGAAGCAATGCTCAGCTAGTAGTACTCACATAGATAGATCAACCACAGGACCTGATAGCATGCAGATGTAAGACAAAATGTAGGACAAAATGGCCATTCTCTGATTTGTATCAGTTTGGCTGCATATGTGATCATTTCTCAAGTACAAAATTAATGGAGGTAGATAAGGGGCTGGAAGAGGGTGTCATGAGCCACCGCCATACCCTGGAAACAGAGCTACATAGCTTCACACTAACCTCATAGACTCAGCCCACAATGTTCACCTAAGCAGATCCTGATCATGTCTAGCAAAAGCTCTCTAACCTGGGTATTGGTTAGAGTTAGCTAAGTTTTCTCAAGGCCAGAAGTCCCCACCCAGGCCACATCCAAGGCCACATCCGTGGCCAAGCAGTTCCAAGGCACTTGTGACCAATGTACTGCCCAAACTATCCCAGACACCACAGGTTCTGTGCCCACTTCTTAGCTTCAAGCTTTCAGCGTCTGGCAAGCAAGATACTTCACAGACCCTCACAGCTACCGATGGAGTTGTACTGCCTAAGCCTGCACCACACTTACTTGATCTTGCTGAAGACAATGTCCACATCGGTGACAGTCACATTCTTCCCGTCGATCACGTGGCAGTCCTTGCACAGTTTTGACCAGTTCTTGCCATGCATCTCCTTTCCTGTGGCCCTGGTGTCCCCATGGACTGCAAACCGCCGGAAGGCCTCCTCCAGGGCACTGAGCTCGGGAGCTGCGGCTGCACCCTCATTGGCACCCTCCGACTCCAGTGACAACCTCTTAGCGGCCCTGGCTGGGTCTCCTGGGGACTTGGGCGGTGTCTTGTTGGCAGCTTTGGCAGGCTTGGCCTTGCTGTCAGCCATGTTGCTAGGAAAGAAGGAGAAGAAAGGGGTCATTCTGCTTCTCACAGCCCATCTGTGTCTCTGGTTCTTGCTGCAGTATGTGGTACCAGGCAACAAGATAAGGCAGGAGCTGAAGAAGAGCGGCCTTTGGGGGGGGCGGGGAGTCTAGGACCCCTGGGAGCTGAATGCCCAGCATGATCGTGTTGGTCCAGCTGCTGGACCTGGCACTGACCCTGCCAGCCTGACACCTGCAGACTCTAGAAAAAGGAAACAGGGTCTGACTCAGCAACAGTGGGTCTTCCTTTAACTCCATCAGCCACATTTCCATGGCCTCCTCCCTGGGCCTTACCTGCTGTGGGTGAATGCCAGGAGGGATGCTTTGAGTCTATAAAATAATGCCATCCTTAAGATGCAGACCAGTCATGCTATGAGTACTGTTCCTCGGACCTGAGCCTTCTGAGCAGAGGCTGAGCCATGCCCAGTTGTGAGTGGCCCTGGAGACACAATAAAGGCCTTCCCTGGAATCCTAGAACGTGCAGCTGGCCCTTGGACTCAGAGGAAGAGACCCCGAGGAAGGGAAAGCCAGAAGTATAGCCATATTCTTTGGGATTTTGTGGGCTGTTGAGTCCTAAAACAGACAGACATCCAGGAGGGCTAAGAAGTCTGGGGAGGAGGCAGTAGGAGGTCGGAAGGGAGGGACCTCGGCCTGCACTGGCCTGAGCGGGCCAAGGAGGGGCCGGGGGGCGGGCATGGCCGGACAGGACCCCCCCCCCCCGCCTCAGGAGTCCCCATCCCCACCCTGAGAAGGCGCCTGTGTCCCGTCCCTCAAGGCTTCCCCAGACCCGGAGTCTCTGTGTTGGGACGCTGCTATGGACGACATTTTCACTCAGTGCCGGGAGGGCAACGCGGTGGCGGTGCGCTTGTGGCTGGACAACACAGACAACGACCTCAATCAGGGGGATAATCATGGCTTCTCCCCTTTGCACGGGGCCTGCCGAGAAGGCCGCTCTGCGGTGGTTGAAATGCTGATCATGCGGGGAGCATGGATCAATGTGATGAATCGTGGAGATGATATCCCCCTGCACCTGGCAGCTAGTCATGGACACCGTGACATTGTACAGAAGCTGTTGCAATACAAGGCTGACATCAATGCAGTAAATGAGCACAGCAATGTACCACTTCACTATGCATGTTTCTGGGGCCAAGACCAGGTGGCAGAGGACCTGGTGGCTAACGCGGCTCTTGTGAGCATCTGTAAAAAGTATGGAGAGATGCCTGTGGACAAAGCCAAGGCACCCCTTAGAGAGCTTCTCCGGGCAGAGAAGATGGGCCAGAATCTCAACCGTATTCCATACAAGGACACATCTGGAAGGGGACCACTCACAAAAGGCCCCAAAATGGGACCCTGAACAAACACTCCAGTATTGACTTCAAACAGCTCAACTTTCTGGCAAAGCTCAACGAGAATCATTCTGGAGAGCAATGGAAAGGCCGCTGGCAGGGCAATGGTATTGTTGTGAAGGTGCTGATGGTTCGAGACTGGAGTACAAGGGAAAGCAGGGACTTCAATGAAGAATGTCCCCGGCTCAGGATTTTCTCACATCCAAATGTGCTCCCAGTGCTAGGTGCTTGCCAGGCTCCCTCAGCCCCACCCAACCCTCGTCTCACACTGGATGCCATATGGATATCTCTACAATGTTCTACACGAAGGCACCAATTTCATTGTGGGCCAGAGCCAAGCTGTAAAGTTTGCTTTGGACATGGCAAGAGGCATGGCTTTTCTTCACACACTAGAGCCTCTCATACCTTGGCATGCACTCAATAGCCGCAGTGTAATGATCGATGAAGATATGACTGCCTGAATCAGCATGGCTGATGCTAAGTTTTCTTTCCAGTGCCCTGAGCACATGTATGTGCCTGCCTGGGTGGCCCCTGAAGCCCTGCAGAAGCCTGAAGACACAAACAGACGCTCAGCAGAAATGTGGAGTTTTGCAGTACTTCTGTGGGAACTGGTGACATGAGAGGTGTCCTTTGTTGACCTCTCTAATATGGAGATTGGAATGAAGGTGGCACTGGAAGGCCTTCGGCCTACCATCCCACCAGGCATTTCCCCCCATGTGTGTAAGCTCATGAAGATTTGCATGAATGAAGACCCTGCAAAGCGACCCAAGTTTGACATGATTGTGCTTATCTTGGAGAAGATGCAGGACAGGTAGGACCTGAAGGTCCTCGCCCAAACTCCACAAGTGTCAAAACATGGCTGGGCTGGGAGAATACACTTCTCCAAAGCTAAAGACCTCTGGTTGCCTCCCCTGTCTCTAATCATGGCACTACCCCAGTTATGGGGCTTGTTCCCTGCTCCCATCCCTACCACTGTAGCCCCAAAAGGGGCTGGGCTCAGAGCTTTGTCACTTGCCACATGATGTCTCCCAACATGGGAGGGATCAGCCCCGCCTGTCACAATAAAGTTTATTATATAAAAAGAAGGAGGAGGGGGGGGAAGGGGAAGGGGAAGGGGAAGGGGNGGGGAAGGGGAAAAAGAAGAAGAAGAAGAAGAAGAAGAAGAAGAAGAAGAAGAAGAAGAAGAAGAAGAAGAAGAAGAAGAAGAAGAAGAAGAAGAAGAAGAAGAAGAGGAGGAGGAGGAGGAGGAGGACTGGGGAGAGGGTACTACTTCGCAGCAAGACTCAGGAGCACAAGGATATGCAGATGAACCCACCACAGCCACTGATGTTCCAGCAAAGGTAGACACATTGCCATTTCCAGCCCCCAGGAAGCAGAAATGAGGAGCTACCAGTTAGTTTCTCTCTGAGAACCGAATGCTTAACAACTCAATGCAAGGAGAAGAACCCTTGGTATAGGCACACACCGCTGACCCTCAAAGCTGAAATGTGCAAGCCCTGTCCAGACTGGAGATCTCAACGACAATGAGGTCAAGTCCTGCTGTGAAATGTGGCCCCTGCTGAACTCACAAAAGTGTGAGTCCCCTAAACAGCCAGAATGACACAAATGACAGTCAGCCACAAAGATCAGGTCCCCTTCTTGCTCATCCCCCTTGAAAATGATAACAAAAGCATAACAGAAAAATTCAACAGATGAGGACAGCAAAGTTAAGTGGGAAGCTCTAGCTGAGTGTGAAGCCCAGGAGCTCCTACATCTCCACAAGACCTGACTCATGGTGAATCAAGTCCATGCAGTGCATGGGTTATCTGAGCTTCTGCCCTGGGCCCTCACAGGACACTGAAACATGAGAGGGGCTTTGCCTTCTGAAGACTGAAAAACACTAAGGCAGGTCAGAGCCTGGCAAGCAGCAAATTCAAACCAGGCAAAAGAATTGTGAGCAAACCTGCAACAGAAGAACGGCACATCAGGACAATGAGGGTGTGTCTCACGCTGGTGTGGCCACTCCCTATCAGACAGGTGCTGATTGTGTTCTCTCTAGGTTTCTACAGCACTATGGGCCCACCCGATAGTGAACAGCTACCAGGGTGGGGATGGGCCTCATGGGAAGGAACTCTCACTTCCAGCCTTCCACTGCTCATATGCTGTAGGAGAAAGACTCCTGAGCAGGACTCCCAGCCACATCCAGGGGATCAGGGATACAGAGGTAGCTCAGAGAGCCTCCTGGTGTCTTTGTTCAGCACTGAGGAGTCAGGAATGAGTGCAGGTTGAAAGGTATCTGCCCAAAGGAATCAGTAGGAGGCCCAAGTAACAACCAAGTTCTGGAAAGCAGAACCCATCTAAACTCAACCCTGGAATAAGTCATCCTGGAGTTTTTTGGGGGCTCTGTTGCAGAGCAGCTGACAACTGTGACTTTACTGACTAGCTGGCAGCATGACTATACTATTTTAAAGTACGGTGCCAAGATTTTTCAGCAAGATCAGCTTAGTATGGGACCTACATAGCAACCACTTGCCAACAGCACACTTGCACAAAGGATAGGCTGTGACAGGGAAGTTGAGACCCTTCCCTCAGGATGCACCTTGGAGACCATCGTCAGGCCTCCAGACTCTGTGTCCATTTTGGCTTTGTTTTACCCTGAACATGTATTACCTTCATACCATATCATAAACTGATTTTTAAAATCAGTGGGTTTGGTCCTAACTGTGACTCTACAAAGATCACCAGAGCATCACTTGCTCTATGAAAGAAAGAGAAAGGTGCTGTGCAATCAGGGCACACCCAGAGCAGGCTATGAGGACACAGGGCTCTGGTGTGAACTGATCCATTAGCTCACAATAGCAACAGTGAGAACAAATTTAATCTAAAGAGAATTGAGGCTGCAGGCAAGGTATACTGGAACATGGAGGAACCTATAGGCCTAATTCTCTCCTTCACTCCTCCAGTATTGTGGGATGGTGAGCTGCAGGCATTTCCCAACCCCCATCCCACATTTAAAAGGCCCTGGCCTCTTGCTTTTGCTTGCCCCACGGCATCTGAGACAAGCCTAAAGTTTAAGGAGATCTCTGCGTGTCCCACCATGTCACTACAATTTCCATGAGGGAAGTTAGCCCATTTAGAAGAGGTTCCAGGAAGGCACCTGATCCACCAAGTGTGGTGATAAAGGGAAGCACTTCCAAGGTGTGACTCCTACACCTCAGGTATGTGTCCTAGATATGCCTTGTGCCCCTTTCCTGATAACCTGTAATTCATTGTCTCTCAGCCATCCCGAAGGGATGGACCCCAACTTCATCCTATGGGGTCTGCCTATCAGCGGGTGCCCTTCCTGAACTGGCCTCCCTTAGCCGTGATTGCTCTGAGAGCGAAGAGAGCAGGTGTGGTGGAGGAGGGGAGTGGCGCCAGCCAGTGACCCAGCAATGACTGCTTGTGTTCCCTGAGGGGTCAGGAGGATAGGAGATGGTAACTTATCCACAACAGCACTGACTGTAGGGACAGACTATGTTACCAGATTTGCATCTTCAGACCAGGCCTGAGGAGACAAGGGAGGTCAGCTGGAGGTAGAATTACAGATCTTGCAGTGGGAGGGGATATAGACAGATGCCAGGGACTTCTGAACTGAAGTTGCTTTCTGCAAACCCTGAGGACCTCTTTAGCCTAGACAAGATTTCTTGCATCCCATATACCCTAACTTTTCCTTGTCAACCCCAATGGATTGACTGTTCCTAACAAAGCTTATAGGGAATCAACTGGGCCCCATTTTCAGAATGAAAAATACTAAAGCAAATAAAATTTTTTTTTCTTAAAGAAAAATCTAATAGTAGGTCAGAAAAATAGCTCAGTCAGTTCTGAGGAGATAAGTTTGATTCCTAGAACCCATGTTAAACAAACCTACACACTGGGGAGATGGTGATAGGGCAACAGCCAGCCAGCTGAGCCTAATTAGTGAATTCTGATAAATGACAGTGAGATTGGTTTCTGACTTCCACATGCACACACATGCGCACGTGCAGTATATCTGAACACATATAACACACATATGCACACAAAAAAGAAGGAAATGAAAAATACAAAAGCTAGAGGTGACAAGGAAGAGACTTGTATAAACCAGCATCAGCTGCTATACACCTCAGGGCACAGCCCCATTACAAGACTGGAAATGAGGGGATCAGTGGATTGTCTGTAAGGAGAGCAAGGAATCTATTACTACAACCAGGAAAAGGTGTCCATGAGCAGAGAAGGCATTTATGAATATGATGGGTGTTCATGAATAAAGTAAGGGTTATGACTAGGCCAGGTGCCCATGAGTGAGACAGATATCAGCGCATGGGGAAAGTGTCTGGAAACAGGAGAGAATACAGAAAAGAAGTAGAAAGCACGACTGCCTCTCTGGGGGAATCTCCACTGGGGCTCACAGGCCAGGGATAGCTCTTTCTCTAGAATGTTCCAGGAACTCCATTTCATCTTCGTTACTGGAGGCTGATTGGGCTTGAAAGAAACCACCTTCAGATAAATCCAGGGAAATGAGACTTTCGTGCACTTGCAAGACACTCAATCCCTGACCACCAGCTAGGCTGCCCTCAGCTCCACAGGCCTCCTCAGCAAAGGTGAGGTCAGGGACAGCCAATTAGAGAGACTGTGACCTGAAGTTCAAGAGAAAGAAATCTGTCCAAGATGGAAAGAGGGGGGCACTATTCACTTGGAGATCACCTCTTCCTTATTACATCCCCCCAAAGTTTAGCCCTGTGGGACCTCATGTAAGACCAGGGTTAGTCTGACTGTATGGGATCTAGACATAGCCAGCTAGCCCTAGAGAGGGCTCATCTGAGGATGGAACACAGGCAGACTCCTATACAAGCTCTGTACTTTAGAGTGTACTTATACACAACACAGCCTTTGATAATTGTTTCATTAATAAATACAGCCATACACCCTGCTCCTCGTCAGGATACTCCATGTGAGTGGCCTCTTATCTCAATGGGAGCTATCATCCCAGGCAGGGTGAACTCCCACAATGTGAGCATTTTCTGAATGTGTATATCCTGCAGGCACACAGAGGTCATTCCAGAAGCTCAAATCTATCAGGAATCCTAGCCAGGTCTCTTGTCACCCAGGCCCCATCTACATAGTGCACCCAGAAGCCTACAGCCCAGAGAGTGACTAGGATTGGTCAGGATGGAACATAGTACCAGTCACTAGGACTAGAGTCCCAAGCTACAGGCTGACCTGAGAACCAAACCCCATGCTTCTCACTGTTTCTAGGTTAAACACAACATAATTCTCCAGGGTGTTGCAGGGGATGGGTAGCCCAGTATCCATGTCAACTCACTTCCTATATCCTAGGTCTGGGCTGCAGTGTAGGCAGAGCAGGACTACATGTTCCAGAAAACCCCATACTTAGGTTAGGAGAAGGGAATTCTGGGTAAGGAGACTGGGTTAGAGTTAGGGTTCTATACATCTAGGTCCTTTTTTGTATCCAACATCCAGGGCAACAGAAATGAGCCCAGAACTCTTCAAAGCCACTGGCTGCTCTACCTTGCTGGAATTCACATTTGAGTCCTTATCCACAATACTGCCCTGACTGCCCTCATTGGGAAACTCAAGGATGTGGCCACTTTCAGGAGTGGCCATTTGAGGTTCTGGCTTACAATTCTAGGGAAATAAGGATAGCCACCATTCTTGGTTGTGGGAGTTACAGAAAGACCTTCTAAAAATAATGAGTGAGACAAACCCCCTATAGCTAAGTGGGAGCCTAAGGCTGAGCATGTAGAAGAACCACGAAATATTTCAGAGTGTTCAGTGACTCCTTAAGGTTGTTCCCCCTGTCCAGGTTTCCCGAGAGCCACGGGTGGCTTCAGAGATGTGAGTGGAGAGTACGAGAGTCATAGCCCCCACACAGCCAGCATTTAGTTTGAGCTCCAGGCTCTAGACAACTGCCTAAGGCCAGTAGTGAGTACTGAAATCAAATCCCATCACACCTCATCTGCTCAAACACTATTTCTAGTCCATCCTCCAAAATATTTGCCAACACAGCATCCTGCATGGGTCCAAATGGATAAAATCAAGATCAAAATGTATGCTTACTGTGGGTCCATGTTCTAAGATCTCCTTATAGCAGAGATGCTGAAGACCACTCTCTTGAGAGTATCTATCTCACATGCCACATGCCAGGGTGTGTCACCATGCTCCCTCTAGAAGCTCCATGTGTCAGATTCAGATGAATTTGTAGGTGACTGGTTCCTAACTCAACATCAACACGGCTTCACAATCACCAAATGTACATGGGCACTCCCAAGTCGCATGCTACATATCTCAGCATTACCCTTGGATAGTGAGAGGGGGCCTTGAAGACTGCCAGTAGGTACAGTTGACCTGAGGCCAGCAACAGGGCTGAGCAGTAGCCCCTCAAAACACCTTAATGCCAGAACCTCTGCATGGAACCTGATTTGGAAACAGTATCTTAGTGTGAAGTCAACCTAGATTATCCAGAGGAAGGTAAATTGTATGCCAATGCCCCCTGTAAGACAGTGACCAGACAGAACTCTGTCTGCATGTATCCCTCCAAGAAGATGAGACCTTGATGGAAGGGATTAAATCAGTTTCCTGTGCTCTCCTGGGTAGAATAAGACTTCCCAAGAGGGTTGTAAAGAATTGGTTGAAACCTTTCCCCTGGAATATACTACAAGAAGGCACTATCTTGGAGGCAGCCGCCGAGGGACAAAACCATGGGAGGACACCAGAGTCAGATGGGTCTATACCCAAAGACCCTGGGAAGTCAGCCCAAGTAGACTGAGCTCTACATGGAACTACATATGGCACTGTCTTCTGTGACACGTACATATCTCACCTTCAATTATACGTACATATCTCACCTTCAATTATTAGGTGCTGGGACAGAAAAAAAATGGAGGTGCACAGGGAAAGCGAGCAAGCATATAACATGTAACACTTACAGGGGAACGAAGAGGCTGAGCTCCTAAGTGTTCTTATGCCATCTACCACTGTCAGGAGCCAAATACCCTTGGGTAGGGAAGATTTGCCACAGGATACACTATACAATCTCCCAAAAGGACTTCTGCTTATCAAAAAAAAAAGTGGTAAGAGACTAAAATGTCAAAGCTTGGAGAAGGAAAGATTCTTGTTATGTACAACAAACATGGCCTGTCCAATATATACAAAAAGCCTCTGTAGTCAATAAGGGGAGAAAGGGGGAGATTACTCATCAGAACAAAAGACTACTACATCCAGGGGAGAGCCAGAGAACACAAGGAATGCCAAGCTTCACTAGTATAACCAGGAAAGTGCAGACACAACTCCAAACCAGATACCAGACACACCTAGCCAGGTGGGGACATTTAAGTCTGACCCAGGCAATTGGTGGAATGTAGAACACAAAACACCAAGTGGGGAAGGGAACTGGTGGGACACTTTAGAAAGCAGCACCTCTGGTTCATTAAATCTGAAGGTGCACATAACCTCAGGCCCAGCCTTTCAGTTCATAGGAGAGTCCAAGGGAGCTGTATTCTCAATCTCCCAAGAGGGAGGCACAGACAGCTGACAGCAGAACAGAAAGGTAGAACACTAGAGCCATGGGTGAGTCTGCTTAGACCAAGACTGGTCAGAGAAGATAGTCTAATAGAATAGTAGCTGTGTGATTTCACATGTGTAAAGGTCAAAACTACAGGCAAGAGCTAAGCCAGTGTTCAAGGATGATGTTCATGAGGTGAAATTATCAGGACTCTTCCACCCCACACTTTCCACCACAGGACAAAGGGCAGTGGGGATGGTTGCCAGGAGGAAACTGAAATTACAGTACTGAAGCAGGGTCCCTATGGGAGGGAACTTCAGGGGCCAGCCATCTGGCAGAGCTCACTAAAGCCTGGTAGGTGGAGAAGGAGCCTCAGCTCATACTTGCCCGAAAGACCAAAGAAACCCTTACATTTGGGCATTTAGACATCGAAATCACGACTTAAAGCTGAGTTACATCATTGTACAGTTTACGAGAGACCTTGGGCCCAAAGAGGTCTCATTCTTCATCAGGAAAAGTCATTCCGTTCATGGAGTTTTCCCTGATAACAGTAAACCATTTGTGGGGCACACAAGTACAGGCTTCAGTTCACAGAAACCACACCCTCTGGGACCCCAGCAGGGCTGCTCCATTCTACTCCTGCCTTGGACAAAGACACTGAGGGAAGGCTTTCCAAGTGCTGCAGAGGTAAGATAGAGCACAGATCTGAGGGTACTATGGCTGGATGCTGTGGCTCTTGGAGGAGCTACCGTAGGTGGGAAATGCCCAGAGTGGTGCCATTGGTGAAGGATGCCATAAAGAGATGCCTGCAGGTCATATGTGGGACTGTCATGGGTGGGGCTACTTTGATTGGGAGGTGGTATAGGTAGGGACAAGAAAAGTCCCGGCCATAAATAGAGAATGCTGAGGTAGCAATACTGTGACCCTTCTCTACTAAGAAACTGGTCTTTCCAGGTTGAATCGGCACTAGGAGCCCCCATGAGGGTGTTAGGGACTGGAGGCCATGTCTGAACCCTGGCTATTGACTGAGCAGCTCCAACACTTCCTTTCAGGAGGAAGTGGGAAGCTCCGTTCTCCTGCATGGGGGGTCTCTGGGCAAAGCCTTTCTGGGCGAGGGAGATGGGATGGACAAAACTGCAAGGTTCCCTTCTCTGGCAAAACTGAAATCACACCTCCTACAGGCTCCTCCTTCAGTCGTGCACTATAAATAGGACAGCAGGCCCTGCCGAGGAAGCTAGGTCTCATCCTCCATGGAGCTCAGTAGAGCTGTCTTCAGGGCCCCATTCTGCAGACCTCTCCCAAGCCTCCACCCCTCATGCCTGGTTTCAGTGTTCTTAAACGGAATTTTCTAATGCTTATAAAAATTTCCAAAACCTTAGATGATAGTTAAAATAGCCATATACCACAACTTCAAGAAATGGAGAAGGTGGACCCAAGGAGCACCAAGAGGAAAACGTGCAGCTGCGCAGGTCGCCCTCACTTCACCATCGGTAAAGACAGGGATTCTCAAACTTGTGTATTCAAATACGCCACTTGAATAGGGCACCTTTTCTAATGGTGAATCCCTGTGGTAATCAGGAGCTTTTCTGAATAGAGGAGTCCTTTAGAGACGCTCAGATTGTGCCCCTCCCCCTCGCCAGTCTTCAGGGTCACGTGATGGGAGAGGGGCTGGCACGGGAACAGAAACAGCAACCCGCCGCCAGAGAATCCAGCTAAAGGCAAGCAGGGTTTCGCCCCCTCCCCAACTCCCCCTCTCCCCCCCCCCAAACACACACAACATTGCTCCAGTCCTGGAGAGCTCGCGCCGCCTAAGGCCACTTACACGGCCAAGAGAGGCCAGATACGCAAGTGGGCTCTGGGCCGAACGCCTTCATTCGCCCCAGGACACGCACAAGACCAATCACCAGGACACAGCCTGTCCAACGCTGCGCCACAAAGGGTACTACTCGTCTTCCTCACCTTGTTCAAGGCCTCGTTTACATAACCGAAACCGCCGAGCAAGGGTCGAATCCTCCCTCTCCTTCGCGCAAACGTGGGCATTCAACGTGCGACCCTGACAAAACCCTCGCCATCTCGAATGAGAGATGCAGGCTCGAAAGGAGGGTGGCGGAGCGAACTGACGCCGTCACCTGCAGGACGCAACGCGCGCTCAGGATTCTGGACCCATGAACCCCGGCAGCTCCAGCTCCGGTATGCACAGCTCCGGGCGGTGGCTTCTCTTTACCCCGTTTCCCACCAGGTTCCACGAGCAGCGACCCGGGTCCGGGCGAGGCCGGGCACCTTGGTCTGGTGGGGAGCCGTGGGGTGCTTTCTGTACACCGTATCAAGTATCGACGCAATGCGCCTGGCTCAGTGTAAACGCATACCCATTCTTGACACCCCTGCCCGGAGATCTCAAAGGAACCGCTGCTTCAACAACTAGAGCTGATCTAGCCACTGCAGAGAGTGGCAGGTGGCCAGCCTCAGAACCGGAGGCGTCCCGAGCCTTGGTTCCAGAACCGCGCCTCGGACCACGGACAGCGCCCAGCGCAAGCTTACCTCCAAAACGCGTCCACTGCTGCGCCTCGGCGACTAGACGCGCGCCCAGGGGCGCCGAGCTCTCCGAGCCGTCCGCCGGGCCCCGCCCTCCGGCCCCGCCCACATGCCCCTCCTCCTCCCGCTCCGCCTAGGCGCGCACTAAGGCCCCTCCCAGCAGGAGCGCAGCGCCCTGACACCCGAGGCAGCTACTGCCTTACAAGGCTGCCACAGGCACAGCCAGCCTATGGACGCAGCTCGACCCAGGGTGCGGTCGCTGTGGAGGTGTGGAGCGTGGGAACCCCGCTGAGGTTGGGGAAGAGCGACTAGGGCACACCTGGCCCTGGGGCCCCCGGGCGTGAGGCCAGTCCCAAGTAGGGAAGCTGAGGCTGGTGGCGCAGTCGCAGACTACACTGCGCACAACCCGCTGCTGATCCCTACGTGCCTGGAGAGCTTGATGTGCGTGGTGAGATGCTGGCCACTCGGGTTAACCTGCACGAAAAGAATCCTTAGAGTCTCTGCTGATTTTCCTTTCTTCTAGGGACGCTTGCCACGGGATCTCCACCCCGCTGACTCTGTGGTGAGGTCAGGGTCGCACTGGTGGCTCTGAAGAAGATTATGGGGTTAGTAAGGAGGCAATGGGGCTGGAAGATTTGGTGCAATAGACTCTTCAGTCCTCCAGGTTCTGTCTCAGACTCTAGCCAAGTCACCCACTAAGTGTGTGTGTGTGTGTGTGTGTGTGTGTGTGTGTGTGTGTGTGTGTTGGGGAATTTGCTGAGTGTCTGACAAATTAACTCATGCTTGAGGGAACCTTGTTTTGAAACTTCAGAAATGGGGCCCACCTGAGCACTTGGAGCAAATTACCCCTCCCAATGGTAGTCTCTAACCCTCAGATCCCTCAGACTCTCTGCTTTCTTCAGCTACTCAAAAATGACTAAAAAGTCACTCCTAATTCTTGGTCTCCCGAGAATTTCCACTCACTATGGAAGCCATGTGAGTTCAGGACTGTGGGACTTTGAGGAATGGAGAACCAGACCCAAACTCTCTCCTTTTTTATAGGGTCTTGGCTTGGCCACTTGCCTTATGTCCCACAAAGCCCCAAGTCCTGCTGTGATGGTCTGTATATGCTTGGCCCAGGAAGAGGCACTATTTGGAGGTGTGGCCTTGTTGGAGTAGGTGTGACCTGGTTGGAGTAGGTGTGTCACTGTGGGCATGGACTTAAGACCCTCACCCTAGCTGCCTGGAAGTGAGTAGCAGCTTTCAGATGAAGATGTGGAACTCCCAGCTCTGCCTGCACCATGCCTGCCTAGATGCTGCCGTGCTCCCACCTTGATGATAATGGACTGAACCTCAGAACCTGTAAGCCAACCCCAATTAAATGTGTCCTTTATAAGATTTGCCTTGGTCATGGTGTCTGTTCACAGCAGTAAAACCCTAACTAAGAAACTTCCCATTCTCTGAAAATCAACAATGTAAATGAAGTTCTGAAAGCTGAAATACATGTTTATGTTTTTATTAGCATATTTTGAAAGGGTGACTCTATCTTTAAATTTTATTTTTATTTATTGTATGTGCATATGCCTGTTTGAAAGTATGTGCACCATTCGCATGCGGGGTGCCCTCGGAAACCAGATGGGTAAGTTAGATTTCTTAGAGCTGGAGTTACAGGTAATTGTGGGATGCCTAATGTGGGTTCTGGGAATCAAATACAGGAAGACTTGTATCAATATAATAAAGTTCTAGAGGCCCTGCTGTTAACAACCATAGTCCAAGATGTCAGCTTGGTGGGTTCGGATCATGGCTTCTGACCTGACCCTCCTACAGCATGACAGCTGCTGAAGTCTCAAGGCTCTTACCTGCAGACAATCCATATAGGGGACCTGCACCAAATCCAAATGGATGTGCCTCTGGTGAGCATCCCTCACAGTGACCCAGCAAAACACCTCTGCTGGGGTGATGGTGGCCCTCCAAATTCATTACATTTGGAACCTCAAAATATGACCTTATATGTAAACAGGGTCTTGGTCTGGGGACATAGTTCAGTGAAAAAGGCTTCTTTTCCTGCTTGGCTATCCAGTACCACAAAAAGTCCATGAGGGTGTCTGCATTTGAAATTATTGTTGGTACCTTCAGATGGGAGCTTGTCCTAGATTATCCCAGTGGATCCTATATCCAGGAGTCTGTGTCCACGTGAGCCCTGCAGTATCAGAGCACATACCTAGGCAGACCACTATGCACAGGTTTAGGCTCCTGAAGATTTGAATGCTGCAGACCAAGGTAAGGTCCCCTGTCTTTTTTGTGACAGAGGGAGGATTAGGTGAGATACATAGTCCAGAGCAGTGGCCTGGCCAAGAAGTGTCCTGTCTATGGACAGTATGGAGTTCAGGGAGGGAAGGAATGAAGGATCATTGGTAACCTTCAAAATCTGAGAACAATGGCTGGGGGGAGTGGGAGCTATGCTGAGTTCCAGATAAGAACAGGATGTGGGGCTGGAGAGATGGCTCAGAGGTTAAGAGCACTGACTGCTCTTCCGAAGTTCCTGAGTTCAAATCCCAGCAACCACACGGTGGGTCATAACCATCTGTAATGAGATCTGACGCCCTCTTCTGGGGTGTCTGAAGATAGCTACAGTGTACGTACATATAATAATAAACAAATCTTAAAAAAAAAAAAAAAAACCAGGATGTGGCAGAAGAGCCTGAGACACTGTCAGGTTTCCCATGGGATTGTGCAGGCATTTGTTCCTGTCTCCTCCAGGGAGGACCTCGGCAGCCCATGTCCTAAGAACCTGCTACAGAAGCCTCCATCAGAGTTACACAAAGACCAGCAGGTACAGCCTACTGTAAAAGCCTACTAGGTATAGCCCTACAGAAAGGAATGCAGCCCACTGTGGGAGAGCAACTAGTGCCTATAGCAAACAGCTCCAGAGAATTTTTACTGCCTGGCAGGAGCCTTTGTTGATAGCCTTGATTTCTCTCTGAAGTCCTGAGAAAAGCATATAGAAAATCACCTGCTGCTTCTGGCAGTCCTAGCCTGGACCTAGCCAGAATTCTAGGGTGGTTTCTGGTTAATTCTGAAGGATATGTGTCTTTAAAAAACCAGATTATATCTCTTTGTAATTGTGAGCAGGTAGGTGAGGTCTGGTAAGCCCTAAATATTTAGCTTAAGATGTCAGGGAGGCCTGCCTATGGGTCTCGCTAACAATGGGCCACGAGCAAATTTCAGCACCTCTATGACTGCCAAACACAAACCTAGCCTGGCAGCTAGACTGAGACCAGGAGGCTCATAGCTCTGGGGCCTGGGTCAGAGGTTAAGCTCCAAAGGAAAAGAGGAATGCAGTCTTGGGACCTTGGGACCCCTCTACTCAGTGATTCTGGTCCTGCCTTCAGAACCAGACAGGGCTGGACACTGCCAAAGCCTTGTGAGCAGGCAGACCTGAAGATGGTAATGCATTCTACCTTCATACCACCCTACATCTTTCTACCCATACAGGGCCAAATTCAGAAACCCTTCAACAAGGTTCCGAGTATGGCCTCAGCTTATTTCCATATAGCACTAGAAGGCTCCATGCAGAGATCTTGTCTCCAGGAGTCACAACAGGGTCAGGTTGTCACAAAGTAGCCCAGCCAAGGAGTCACAGAAAATTCTACTAATATGTGAGCTTCTCTAAGCGTGGGGTTCTGCTGAGTGTCGCCCTTACCAGCCACAATGTTACTTCCCAGAAATCCCATCTGAAACCAAAAGAGAAGACGCATGTTGGAAGCATTTGGCCCACAGAGCATAAGAGAAGGGCAAGTGACCCTTTCCACCTGGAGACATCTGATCCAGCTCAATAGGCCCGGCTCAGTTGGCCAGTGATTCTCATTGGACTTCTCTGGGACAAAGCTTTTTTTTAGTTTTCTATATTTATCACATATGAAAAACATGTATACATTCTATTAATGAAAGTATCACATTTTATTTTTGAGCTATATAACTCTACAAATTTAGTATTAAAATGTTTCAAGTTTTTTGTTGTTGTTGTTGTTGTTTTGTTTTTTTTCAAGACAGGGTTTCTCTGTATAGCCCTGGCTGTCCTGGAACTCACTTTGTAGACCAGGCTGGCCTCGAACTCAGAAATCCGCCCTGCCTCTGCCTCCCGAGTGCTGGGATTAAAGGCGTGCGCCACCACACCCAGCTCAAAATGTTTCAAGTTTTAAGAACCTAAAGTTTTGCTTCTTTGGGTTAAAAACGTTCTTGACCATACAGCAGCCTCAAGGATGGGCACAGTATCTCCCTCCACAAGAGATAACTCAGCTTGTGTGGATTGAATTTGCAGCCCATGGAGACAAAATGTGGCTCAGATTGGCTGTAGACGTCCATCTTGCCTACAGGACAACATTTTTAAGAGCTTTCTTCTTCACAGGGGCACACACTGAAATTTGCCTATGCAGCCTTGTCCTGGAATTCTAGTCTCACTGGTCAACAATGGAAACTTAGACCTAATGAAAGATGATATCCAAATGGAGCTACAGTATAACCTCTGTGGCCAGGAAGTCTCCATCCCTGTAGAAAGAGAGACCTTATCAGCCAGTTCCACCTTTCCTTCTAGGCTCATGGTGGTGATACAGAGAATGACATCTCTGGATTCTACACCATGTGGTGGTCATCTACTAACTCCTGACAAAAGATCACCCACCTTCCTGTGTACAGAGTCGAGGGTACAGGACTAAAGTACTCTGATGTTATATGAAGTGTGTGGTTCACAGCCCAGTCAATAACAGGGGGAACCTGCGTGTGTCTGAGAAGTGCTTTTGCTCATAAGCAATATTTATAAAGACATGTAGTGGTGCCTGGCATGTGTATAACTATCACAAAGGCCTCCCAGCAAGTTGGAGTTCTCTCTCTCTCTCTCTCTCTCTCTCTAAGTAACACAAAACAGATGTAATGTCTGAGAGTAAGACAGCAAAGGACTATGGTCTCTGAAAAGTGAGCACCCAACTTCAGAGCTTGCCAACTTCAGAGGAGAGGGGAGAACTCAGGCAGTGACGTACATGGAAAAGCCATGCAACCTAGGAGAGGGAATACCATAAGGTCCTTCAAGTGTTCAGCAGAGTACAGATCACTCAGACAAAGGAGGAAGCTATCTAATCCTGGGGAAGGGGGGGTGAGGGAAGTGAAAACATGCCCAAGAGAACAGGGCTGGCACAGACACTACCCTGACAAGTCTAGGAGGCCCAAAACTCATATTCACTGACTAAAACTAAACTGCAGAAGTCTGTGGCTTCACAGAGGCAGTCGTCACCCTTGAATGAGCTCCACTCGGGTCTTATCCATAACTTAATAGCAAAGTTCAAAAGGACCAAACAGATATTAAACAATATAAACATAGAATAATAATATTGAATACACAAATATTCAACTCCAAGAAAAAGTAAGCTTCACATTTTCTGGCATCTAACTAGAAATATTAGGCAAAGCTACAAGAAAAAAATCGATGTATAATTAAGAAGCGAATTTGCTGACCTAAAACCAGCATAAGTGCACTTAAAAAGTATCATAACTATTTCCTCTCATTTGGAAACAACAACAACCCAATCAAATTTCTAGTGGTGAAAACTATACACTGAGTAGGAAGAGTAAAAAGAAGGAAAGACAAGCCATATGAAGTCCGAGTTACAGAGTGGCTTTGCACAAGAAAAGATGAAGAGAACATACCTGGGTGGTCAGTGATGTCACTAAGTAGACCTTCACCTGTTGTTCCAGAAGAAAAGCAAGTTGGAAAGCTCTGAAGTTGTCCTCTGGCCTACACACACACACACACACACACACACACACACACACACACACACACGTGCGTGAGATAAAGAGAGTCAGACTGACAGAGAAGATATGAAAAAAAAATGAATACAAAAGCATTGTAGTACACTGTTAAGTGGAAATTTTAATAGTAGCCATGGAAAAGACATAAAGTCCTGACCTGAGCCTGGACATCAGGTAAGAAAGACAGTCTGTACAGCAAGCAGAAACCAGCTCTGATTAATAAACTTGGGGTTCTGCACATGTCCTGATCTTTTTGCATATATTTTGGCTGATCTTAAAATTCTAGGTATCACGAGTTCTCTTTATATTTCTATTAGGCTGAGATCACACTGGCTCCCCCTGCTTTAGAGTTCAAGACTGGTACGGAGCTCTATCCATTTCAACTCTCACCCAAGAAGCTCTATCATTAGGCTGACCCCACTTCCCCAAGCTCTCTCTTCTCCAACCTCTGGAATATCTGTTCATTTACTCTAGATCCCAAGTGCAAATAAAAGTATGCTTTTATGTGTGAGCGAGTAATTTTATAGCACAAGGTTTACTATATAACCTGGACACTCCCTTTTACAAATCTTATTTCTTAAGCCTTTGTCCATGTTCAGGTATGAAGTTGCAGAGTACATGTGCCACCCTTTCTCCTATCTTTAGCCACCCAGCCACATGTAGTTCATCTCTTTCTGGAGAACCTTCTATTTGTAAGTTCTGAGATCACCCTTCTGGAAGCCAGAGGCTGGCCTCTTCCTGGAGGTTTGAGTTGAAAGTGAGCCACCTCTCAGTCTCTGAGCTTCTGTGTGCTCTGGGGGTCACTTGCCATGAGCCAGGGCAGCAGCTGGGCTATAGGCAACAGCCACACATTCATCCCTCTGTTACTCCCTCCACCCTTCCTCCTCCCCCAGCGCTCTGGAGGCAGACAGGTGGATCTCTGTGAGATCTGGCTCCCTTAGACTAGCTTTTGTCTCCTCCCTCCATTCTTTGTGCCATACATTTGTACAGATAATCTTTTAAATGTGCCTTAAGCCTGTGGATGACTCTCTTTTCCTGGAGCCCCTTCTCTAGAGTTAGGAAATACTGAGGAATTACTGAAAGATTGAGAGCATACTCAGATGTTCCCAGTGACTCATTAAGAGGCATCATCATACTGTCAGTCATTTAAAAACTGAATGGCAGCTGTTTTGAAAACAAATGTTTAAGAGCACTCTAACTTTAGCAGGCTAATGAAGAGGCCAGACATTTTTTTTAAAGCAGGGCTGTTTTATTGGACATGGGGGTTACAACCTGTGCCCCAAGTCATATCTAGCTACTAGTCCTCAACAAACCAATAAAAAGGAGCCAAATTAAAAATAGAAGGCAGAAAAAGATTTATTCAATGTGACCTCATTGGGAAGAGAGACAAAAAGATCTAGCAAACCCCTCAAGTATATCTTCCAGGTCCTCAGGTAAGATCAAGGTTTAAACAGAGAACTATTTGAAATGAAATCTCTTTCCAGAAGGCTGGAATTTTCTCCCTGGCTTGTACCCTTTCCTTCTAGAATAAGATTCCTGAGGAAATTCCCATTTGGGAAGAGTCTGATGTTTAATAGTCTGATAGTCAGGTCAAGAGAGGCAAATGTGTCTTTAGAGCCTCTTCATTTCTGCCAGGCTGGTTATAGCTTTAGCATTGTAAATTACATGGTGCCTTGTTAACATGACTACTTCATCTGGCTCTGCCCTCTGCATCCTTTATGAAGCCAACACATACACACAACACACACACATATGTGAAGTGTATATGTGTGCATACGTAGACACACACAGACATGCACATGTGCTGCTTACACACACACACACACACACACACAGAGTCCAAGTTTCTTTGCTGGCCACACAAGAGGATGGCAAAAGTGTCCTAGCTTCTGTGGTAGCCAGCATGAGATATTATAAACAAAGGTCAGCCCACAGTGCAGAGCCACCTCTCAGAAGTACAGAGTCAGCAGTACAGAGAAGATGCAGCAGCTTGCAGTTGTCTCATAAACATTCCATGCGGGGCTGGAGAGATGACTCAGCACTTAAGAGCACTGATTGCTCTTCCAAAAGTCCTGCGTTCAATTCCCAGTAACCACATGGTAATTTACAACCATCTGTAATGGGATCCAATGCCCTCTTCTGGTGTGTCTGAAGACAGCTACAGTGTACTCATATACATTAAACAAATAATAAATAATTTTTAAAACCATTCCATGTGAGTTCAAGCTATTTCTTCCCAAGTTATCTTCTGCCCCACTGAGACAATTTTTTTGCAGTGTTATTTCTGTCCTCTGAAGGCGTCAGTTTTGCTATTGTGAGATCAGTGTCTTCCAGTCTTTTCATTATCTCCCCACTTTGACTTCTGCTTCTTAGCTTCTCAGCTTATCTCTTCTGAATGTGTTCATTTCTGCCTCCTGGAGACCTTATGCTGCATATCTCACACATTGCTCAAAGGTCTGAGGAGGGATGGTTGGTTACAGGTCTGTTCTAGGCTTGGATGACAAATAGATTATCCCAATTCGAACTTCCCCAGAGCATGTGCAAAACCCAACACTGTGGTCTCTCTCTCCGGACTATGCCTCAGGTTGGCTCACATGTTCAGGTTACGTAGTTGAAAAGAGATGCCCATCTGCCAAAGGAGTCCGTAGCACCCAAGTCCAAAGTGAGAAAGTTTGTGATGCCTTTCCTGCCTGTCAGCTGGTTTCTGAAATGTTGTAAGAGGGTTCTCAGATGGAGTGGCAGGGTTAGGAACTAGCTATGCTCTGCCTTAGAAAGCCACAGTAACAGAATAGGAAAGGGCTGAAACCTCACTTTGTAGTCCAATCATACCTCACAGTTCTTAACTGGAAACAAATGGCAAGGAGATTAAGAGTATGTTCTTATTTTAGGTGGCCAGATTGTGCTGGCTAGTTGTATGTCAACATAAGCTAGAGTCACTGGAGAAGAGGAAGTCACACTAAAGAAAATGCATCTATAATATCCAGTGTATAGGCACGCCTGTAGGGTATTTTCTTTAATAGTGACTGATGGGGAAGGCCCTGGGCTAGTGGTAATCCTGGGTTCTATAGGAAAGCAGACTGAACAAGTCATTAGGAACAAGACAGTAAGCACTACTCCACTATGGCCTCTACATAACCTCCTGTCTCCAAATTCCTACCCTGTTTTGAGTTCCTGTCCTGACTTGTTCCTAACGACTTGTAAAACGGCTAAAGATTTTCTACATCTGGCAAATCCCTCCTTCAAGAATGAAGGTGAACTAAGACATTTTCTCATAAACAAAAATTGAATAAATTTCTCACCAGAAAAATCTAGCCTGAAAAAAAAAGTGCTAAGGGAATTATTATACAATTATACAACTGCTAAGGGAATGCTATACAGTTATTCAGACATGCTATACAAAGCTGTGAGGGAAAACATTAAATAAAAGTACAATAGTCTAAGTATTATACTTACATTTTAACTCCTCTCTCTTCTATATAATTTAAAGGATAAATACTTAAATAATAATAAATAGTTGTTATTGGGCCCATAATGAATAAATATAATCCATGACAATCACAAAATAGTAAAAACCATGAAGTCTTTTTTAACAGTAACTTTATGGATGCATATAACATCCTATTGGTCATTTGATGAATTCTACTCCCTTTGTCCATCCTCAAACAACCAAAACCAGATAAAGCACAGTGTCCAAAGAAATACATTATATATTCTTGATAAAAGGCTCAATTTATATACCTAAAGACATTGTCCTAAAGTATGTGGAGCAAAAACAGAATTGAAGAGAGAAATAGAAATAGACAATTCTGCAATAATTATGGAAGACTTCAGAATACCATTTTTAGTAATCAATGGAGCAATCAGACATATATCAAAATGAAAAATAAAAACTTAAATAACACTACAAACTAACTACACCCAACATGCCAAACAGTAATACACAGAACATTCTCTAGGATAGACCATAGCAAAGTCACACCATCACCAAAAAAATAAAAAATAAAAAAACCTCTTAGTACATTTAAAACATTTTACATCACACTTCTTATACTTTTTAGTTATAGTGGAGTGAAACTGGATATCATTAGTAAACATACATATAGCACATAAAGCGTTCCTGACGGCCAAAGGCATTGGATGCCCTTGAGCCAGATTTATAGTTGTGAGCAGTATATGCTCTTAACCACTGAACTATCTCTCCAGACTTCAAGAAGAAAATTTTAAATGTAGAAATGATGCCACTTCAATATGAATTTGAATTCAAAGGGAGAAACAGACAATTCTGCCATATGAGACGTTGAATGTGCATTTCTAACACACTTGCTCACAGTCCTTTGCAGAAATGTCCAGAAATAGTAGCAAATACTACATCATACTGATGACACGGGGTCGAGGGGGTAAAAAAGAACAGATGAATGTATCAAGCACGTTTTTAAAGAGGAAACACAAGAGGAGAAGCTGAAGCACAAAGAGGAGGACACTGCCTCAGGATTACAAGTAGAGGTGGATCCTTAGCCAATGACGGTCATCTTTGCCACAGAAAACAAGAGACAGTCCAGACCTAGGGGTATAATGACAGTAGGGCCAGGGATGAAGGATGATGGATGGGCTAAGATGTGCGGTTGAGCACAGGTTTGGGAGTAGAGGATCATTGTGTCTGTGCAGAACATTCAGCAGGACCTGCGAATCTAACAGACAGCCTCTTCCACCCCATAGGAAACAAGGAGACCCTGCTGTTAGGACATAAGAGAAAGGGAGCCACCACAGAGAAAAGAGTGTTAGGACATAAGAGAAAGGGAGCCACCACGGAGAAAAGAGTGTTAGGACATAAGAGAAAGGGAGCCACCACGGAGAAAAGAGTGTTAGGACATAAGAGAAAGGGAGCTACCACGGAGAAAAGAGTGTTAGGACATAAGAGAAAGGGAGCCACCACGGAGAAAAGAGTGTTAGGACATAAGAGAAAGGAAGCCACCACGGAGAAAAGAGTGTTAGGACATAAGAGAAAGGGAGCCACCACGGAGAAAAGAGACTAGAACAGTAATACTAGAGATTGGGGGCCTTCCAGGAGGAGATTCTTGCTTATCAAAATTTAGGAGGCTCAGAATATGGGAGGACTAGAGAAGGGAGAGACAAGGAGAGAAGTGGTATTGATCAAGGAGGGTGGAGACAGAACTGCACATGTGCGTATGTGCACTCTGATGGAACAGAAGTGGGGAAGACTAACCACTGAAAGGAACAGTACAAGATGGAACTTGGGTACAGAGGGAATCAGATGCCTACTTCACAGCCTATACTCAAATGGACCATAGGGAAAGGACTTATACAACAATACAAATATTGTTAAGTATTTGTCTAAAAGATAATCATTGTTATTCTTTCAGGTATTCAAGTAGAAAGACATATTAGACAAAAAATGTGTCATCTATAGGGTAAGTTTAAGTATTGGCATTTGTGGCTCTGGCTCATTAGATGGTGTTAAATGAAGAACAGTTAAGTTCCATACCTAAAAACTCTACCTGTAATTTACCTAACTGGCAAAGGATGTGTCTCAGGTAATACAGAATCATTAAAGAAAGCCAGGTGTGGTGGTGCACTCCTATAGCCTCAGCATTTGGGTGTGATTGTGAGGACATCAGGACAACATAAGAAACTGTCTTAGAGAGAGGACTAGCCCAAAAGCTGTTGCCTTTATGTGGCTTATGTTCTTCTAGCTAGGCTACCTTGTCTGGCCTCAGTGGGAGAGGATGCACCTAGTCTCACAGAGCCTTGATGTGCCAGGGTGGGGGGATACCCAAGGGGGCCCCCACTGCCTCAGAAGAGACAGAGAGAGGGAAAGATTTTAGGAGAGGGTGACCAGGAGGGAGCAACGAGGAGGTTGCAAAGTGAATAAGTAAAATAATAATAATAATAATAATAATAATAATAATAATAATAATAATAATAATACTAAATAAAAATAAAAGAAACTGTCTCAAACAAATGTGCTCAGCCTCATTAGTGATGAAGGAAATGCTAGAGTTACCTATCCACAACACTGGCAGGACTGGAGAGTTCTAATCATCAGAGCATTCTTCACATTACCATCAGAGCGTGGCCTGTAGGGTAACTTTAGAAAACAGCCTCATTTGCAGAGCTGAACATTCAGAAGCCCAGCAGTGACTGCTGAGGATGGACCCAGGAGAAGCCTCCATACATCTGGCACGGCAGCATATTTTGATATCAATAATACAGAGGCCATATCAGTGTCCATCAAGAAAAAGGACCACAGGACATCAAGTACAGGAAGATCTGGCAATTTAGTATTAAGTAGAAAGAACAATTTTCAAAAGATTCATAACATTAGGTAACAATTAATTACATTTATGTTTCTTTTGGAAGAGTATATGTTAAGGTATAAGAAGAAGAGAAAAAAGAACACAAAAGAAAAGAGTGGACAAGTCTCAGAAGGCAAGCCACAGAAGCTGGTGCCATGCTGGGCCCTGCTCTAGCTCTAGGCAGCAGGCAGTACACTTTCTACTCTCAAAGATAAACAATGTGTTAGTCAAGGTTCTCTAGAGGAACAGGACCTATAGAATGGAATGTATATGTGGCATTTATTAGGATGGCTTATATACAGTGTGTATATATATATATATATATATATATATATATATATATATATATATATATATATATATATATATATCTTGCCAGTGAGGGTCTTCATGCTCACCACACACACGGGTTCTTCCTGGGTGGGTCCAGTGAAATCTGATGCGGTGGGTTTTCTTCATTCACCACATTCTCAGTGGTTTGTCTTCATGGAATTCACCAAACCCAGCTTTCCATTGGTATTTTCATGAAAACTACTGACCTAGGGGGGCTTTTTTATGACATTACAGAGTCTTCGTGTCAGATGAAAATAGAATAAGCTGGAGTATTTTCATTTCTTTTCCACTTCCTGAAAAGGTTGTATAAAGTATTATTACTTAAATTTTTGTTTTTGACTCACGAGTCAAATCATTAAGCCAGAATTTTCACTGGGTGAAAAATTCAAATCAACAGTTTGGTTTCCTCTTATAGACAAGATTGTCTATGTTTTATTGAACCTGCAATGATAATTTGTGTTCACTGCCTTGTAAAGCACCTTTTGTCACAAAGATATGGTTAACTTGGAAGGATTAAGAACTAGATAGAGATTTATGAGGCTGGATCCATTAATATAACCATGCCTACTTTAGCATATTGCTGTCTATATTTGGCACTCATATTTTTAAATGAAGATGAAAATTTGTCCCACAGCAGGTGAAATGAAAGGTGTGAGCTCTTGGACCTTTTCCCAAGTGTATAGGTGTGGTGGTTTGAATAGGAGTGGCCCCCATAAACCCATGTGTTTGAATGCTTGGCCCATAGGGAGTGGCGCTATTAGAAGGTGTAGTCTTGCTGGAATAGGTATGGCCTTATTGAAGGAAGTATGTCACTGTCGGGGTAGGTTTTGAGGTCACATGTATTCTTAAACTATACCCAGCGTGGCTCACAGTCTCCTTCTACTGCCTGCAGATCAAGATGTAGAACTCTCAGCTCCTTCTCCAGCACCATGTCTGCCTGCATGCTGCCACATCTCCCACCGTGATGATAATTGACTAAACCTCTGAACTGTAAGCCAGATGCTTTTAACGGCTGATCTGGGGTAGGTCAGCCAGGCCACAACATATGCCAACAAAAGTCCAGAAAAGAGTCACAAGACTGCTCCAGCCTCAGGGTCACTCCAGGCAGCTGTGGAGCCCTCTGGAAATTAAGAGGCATTCTCTCTGAAGTCATTGCAGACTGAAGCAAAGTGAATTCTTTCCCACAAAATGAAGCCCCAGTAAGCTTCAAAAATTTCAAAGTTCATACCTCTTCAGCCACCACCACTAGGAACCCACTAGCAGCTGCCTCCAGACGTGGAACACAAGCAAAAATGGATCTGACCCAGTCAACTCTCTTGGCCTGTTCCACAAGGAATGAACTGAGATTCTGCAACACACACACACTCACATATGCATACACGCACACACATACACGCACACATGCCATCACCACCACTACTACATAACCATGTACATCAAATACCACATACATCACACACCACAAAGACACATCAAGCAGCACACAGATACATTTACCATGTACATCACACACCACACAGATTCATCACAGACATATCACACACCTCACAGATGCATCATACTACACATACACACACACATATAACACATAGCACACATCACATATAACACTCTACACAGATACATCACAGACATATCACATACAACAAAGATGCACCACATACCATACAGACCACAGCACATACATCACACAGCAGACATAATTTAGCATACTTCAGACACACCACACAGATATATCACAGACATCTCACATACCACACACACAACATTCCATATCCTACACAAATATGGCAGATACTATAGGTACCACAGACAACATATCACACAAAATTATTATGCATACATTACACACTACATACCACATTACACACAACATAATACATGAACTTTTGCCATGTTTATTTTTACCAAGTCATATATCAACATTTTATTATGAAAATTTTCAAACATCTAGAAAAGTTGAAAGTGAAAATGCATATGTACTTAACACCTAGACGCTATCACTGCTAACATTCTTCTATATAGATGATTCTTGAATGACAATGGCTTTGCATTCTGAGGAACTCATCATAAATTGAAAATATCTTAAGTCCAAAATACACAAAATACACATATTCCCCTGAAGATCATGGCTCAGCAGCATGCACCACAGAGTGGAAGGGTCTCCTCATGATCTTGGGCTCATACCTTGGTGCTTCCATTGTGAAAGAAGGGCTCATCCTTGCCACTAGCCTAGGAAGAGATCAAAATTCCAAATTAGAAGTACAGTTTCTAGTATTAATTTTGTACCATAGCAAAACCAAAGTCTTCTAAGTTGTGCCATTATGTCAGGGAACATTACCGACCACTTAACCATCTGTTTTCAGCACTTAACTGTAAATCTTATTTCTGGGTATCTGTTACAACCATAACCTTGAGTGTGCTCCACTAACGTGTCTAAATGCTGCTTCCATTGTAGTAGTTTCATTTCTGTACTTCATTTTCCACCCCCACTTCTTCTTGTCTCCCAGACACCTCATAGGTAAGAATTTCTGTCCCTCTGTTTCTCACTTTTGTAGGGACAAAAGTTTAAATTTTTAAAATTGCAAATTTTATCTGAGTACTATTCTATAACTGTAAAACAGTATCAGGCAGGCAAGAGTTCAAGGCATCACTCTTTCCTCGGGATGGGGGAGCTGTGGATCTACAGGTGACTTAAGGCCTATGTCCTAGAGACTCAGTCTCTATTCACCTTCAATGTGGCAGAGTCTTTAGAGGTGAAGGCACGAAACACACACTTGACTTCGGCAAAAGAGTAGACAGCAGGAACCTCTGGGACCCCATTCTAAAGAGGAAAGACAGACACGTCAGCTTAAGAAAGACCCCATCGAAGAAAGACCCTTGGTCTAGCAATGTTTATATGCCCCAGTACAGGGGAATGCCAGGGCCAAGTAGTGGGAGTGGGTGGGTAAGGGAGCAGAGGGGGGGGGTATAGGGGACTTATGGGATAGCATTTGAAATGTAAATGAAGAAAATATCTAATAAAAAATGTAGAAAAAAAAAAAGAAAGACCCCATCATTGAAGCCAAAGAATCTCAGATTCCAGCATCTTGGAGCAACGGCCATGTGTACTGCACAATAGGGAACCACGATTGGATTCTAGTGTGATGGACCTTGACTTCTAGCCAGTGGTATACACAGAAAGGTGCATCCTCACACTACTTGGGCCCTATGTCAGACCCTATTTTGCCAATTCTAATCCCCTGTGTTTGCAAATGGATAAAAGGTCACACCACATGCACCCAGCATCTCCGACTTATGGGAGTTTCTTGTGGCAGATCCAGGAGGCTAATGTAGGAGGCTATATAGGGAGTGCTGGTGTTAATCACATTAAGCTAGAAGAAGGCGGAAGAACTCAGAGACTCAACACATGAGAACAGTGCTAGCTATGCTGCCTACAGCATGGAGGGTGAAATCAGGAATCTCGGGAAAAGTGAATTCCAGAAGCTTCCTGAAAGCACTTGGCCAGATTCTTCCTCGACTCCTCTGGGTAAAGTTGACTGATAAGAGGCAATGCAGCCTGTGGGACACTGGAGAGCCCAGCTGTGTGTGGAGACAATGAGTTTGTGCTAATGTCTTCTGCAGCACCAGAAAACCAATTCAAGCCACATGGCAGGCAACAGCTGACCGGAACCCTCTCAAATCAGACAGGAACATTCTTCCTCTGTGAAATCCCAGTCTTTGTTCCTGTTTGCTTCCTATTTCTATCCATCTATCTCATGGAATCTTTTACAACAGATACAGGCATCACAGGAAATAGTCCCACTACATAGTCTAACAACCACTAGAAAAAGAGCTCTGTGAGGTTGGGACCTAGAATTCTCTAAGAAGCAATACCTGTGATTGACACTATAGACCATGAGCTCTTGCTTGTACTTGTGACCGGTTCGGTATCACATAGGACTAAGACAATAACCATGTTCTCTGAAACTTGGGCTGTGATATGCCAAAACAGACCAGTGTCTGTTTATTATCTACATCCACACTGTTAGGTTGTCATAGAAACAGTTTCTCTATCTGAAAGTACAGACACTCAAGAAACCCCAGAGTGTGTCAAGTCCTGGGTGAATGTATGTGTTGACACGAGCCAGTCGTGATAAGGATACCAAAGCCTCAGACCTAGCAAAGGCTTCTCACTAGGATGAGGTTCAGAGGGATGTCAAAGTGTTCCTCAGGGGACCTAGTACAAATGCTGACAGTGTATGCAGAATATGTCCACTATAGTTTTCTCCCTCCTGGATGATTATGGCATGAAGAATGCCACCCCCACACCTCATGGAGGCTTCTCTCACTGATATTAACTAAATCTGTACCCTCGATCCAGATATATATCATAAACTCTGCCTATTTACTGTCTGTAAGCAGTAACCCTATCACTTTAACTAGCTGTATGTAATAACTCCGCCTTTTTGCTCAACTCTATGTAATAAACATGCTGAGCCTCTAGGGTGCAGTTTCTCCAGAAGAGAGCCCAGACCACCTGATGCCAGCTCTCTGTGTACCTGCCTGTTTGTCTGTTATTCATTACTTCACCACTCCCACCAGATCCAAGTCCCTGAAGCCCTGCTGGGTGTGGTATGAAAAAGCAGTTAGTATTATACTGAACATTGCATTTTGAGAATTGTGACTATGCCATGTGGTCTATCAAACGCACACATGCTGAACTTTCTGATACAAGGCTAACTCATCATCATACTGGAAAATATATACTATAAAGTAAAAATAATATTTCAGAAATGAAGCATGTGTATACTCCAAAGATGAAGTCATTTATACCAACAGAACAAGGTTCTTTTTCTTTTAACCATGTTGACAAAAATGTGGTGTTTAAGAAGTAGGCCCCAAGAGTGACAGGTATGATTTAAACAGAGGGTTAAATATCTGATGAGAGAGAACTAAAAAGAAAGACTGTGAAAATGCCAGTTGGGCTCCCGGTGGGCAGGAGACTTGCGTAATGGGAATTTTAGATTTACTTAGAAAATTTGCAGTTTAAACTTTTTTCTATAATGTGCATCCACTTGGTAGTCAGAAACAAACAAACAAAAAACACTTTGGAAGTCTGCTTAAAGGATTAGGTACTATTTCAAACCAACATTCATAATGATTTGGTCACACAATAGTAGTGCCAATCAAGTTTCTAAAAAACCAATTTAGAACAAAAAAAAATAGTTATTTAAAAGAAAATGATTCTTTCCTAGAATAAGCTATCCTTGCTGACCAATGAATGGAAAAACCTAAAGCAACTGTCAACATATGTATGAATGAAGTGTGAACCTTCAGCTATGACTTTAGTCCCAGGAGTACCACTGACCCGACACTGCAGGGAGAAATGGGCTGATGGGAGAAATCTTCTGCAAGGTATAAACTTCCTGGGCACAAATGATGGGAAGGGGCCACAGGGCCAGCCTATTCATCACCTGTAGAGACAGGCTACCAGGGTCTTCACTATTGCAAACACTAGCTTCTATCAAGAAAAGAGTGTATTTAATGCAACTCCAGTCCAAAATTTGTGTTTTTCAGCAAAGCAAAGTTATTTTAAAGCTTATATGGGAGAAATAAATGGTGAAAGAATTGCCAAAAGTACAGCGAAGTCTTAGGAGGGAAGTGTGCTGCTGGAGATTAAAACAGGGAGATAAGGTTTTATAATACACAGGCACAGAGGTGCTGAGGAACCAGGGAACAACAGAAGCACATAAGCTGATGTGCTGGCCAGTGTGTAAGGGAACTAGAGTACTGGAAAACTTGTATTTGTAATGAGGTGGCAACTAATAGTTACATTGTTGGGAGAAGATATTCTTATCTTGTATATATCATCAAATTAAAAAAAGCTAAAATAACTTAAAAACAAAAATGTAAAACAATAAATAAAACTAGCAAAGTGTTTTGTGATATTAGCAAAAAAATAAGCAAAGTGTCCTGAAGGTGCTTATACAACCTTAGGTGAGGATAACTTTTATTTTTAAAGCAAAACAGAAAGAATTTTGTAGCTTCCAAACTTTATGGACTCCACAGTATGAGACACCATAAACACACTTTGAAAATGATCTACTGCTTCCTTTGTAGGAAAAGAACCATTCATATTGGAAAGCTACTTTTAACAACAACAACAACAACACATCCAACTGGCCAAAACACTTTTAATATGTTTGTTCTTGAGAAAATGTTTGTTCTTGAGTCAGGCTCCAGGACATGGGTTTGTACCCCACTTTTAGGTGACAGAAGCAGGGATCCCTTGAATTTAGAAGCCTGAGAGATTCAGTGAGAGATTGGCTCTCACACATGAAAGCTTCTCACTGTTCTCATTGCTACTAAAATCAAATGTGCCAAAATATTATACATTTCTTCTAAATAAAACTAAAAGTAATACTGTTAGTATTTATTAAGTTTAATATAAATTTGTTTGTATACGAAAATAATGTTTGGCCCTAAACCATGTCTAGTGTAGGAACAAGTGTAGCCAAAGAGCACACTCAACTGAGACTCAGCCAGTCAGGTGACAAGAGCTGCCCACGTGACTAGATGGCAGCAATGAAGCTTTTCTGAGTTAATGTCCTATCTAAGTAGGGGCGTTCTGGGCAATTTAGTTAGTCCCGGCTATGGCCTGATTCTGGAAGTACTATCAAGGCTGATAAAAGATATCAAGGCTGCAAAGATGGACTGGCTCTTCGTCTTTGGACAACTGAAAAGAGTGGAGTTGAAAAGAATGTGAATTGTTCAGGCTTTGTGGGAAGATTGAGAAGAAACATGGAGAGATGCAGAATGGACATCTTCCAAGCTACCATTACCTCTGCCTAACAGGAGTGCTTCATGAAAGTGTTTGCAGCCTGAACAGACACTGGGAGCACTGTCTCACAGAACACCGTGCCGTGGTCCCAGTTTGGGAGGGTATGGAGCTTTGCCCAAATGGACTGTATCCTAATATAGTATACTGAGGGGGCATCTGGGGTATGTTCTGAAAACAGTAAGGAGGATGCTTCAGACTTCTGGGGGAGTGAACTTTTTATATGATTTTTAAAGAAGATTTGTTTTAAGTGTATGAATGTTCTACTTACATATATGTATGTGTACCATGTCTGTGTCTGATGCCTATGGAGGTCAGAAGGAATTATCAGATCTCCTGGAACTAGAGTTACAGATGGCTGTGAACTACCATGTAGATGTTGAGAACCCAGGTCCTCCTCAAGGGCTCTTAAGCATTGGGTCATCTCTCCAGCCCTGTATATTATGGGATGGATTTATGTTGTTGTTTTGTTTTTTGAGACAGGGCCTCATTCTGTAATCCAGGCAAGTCTTGAACTTACCATGTAGCTAAGGATGACCTTGGAAACATAGTGGCTTTAACGCCAGCCTGGGCTACATGCTGTGTCCAATGTTATTAAGAGGGGACATGAATATTTTTATTTAATGGGGGGCTCTTGTGAAAAGTTGAAGCAATGAGGAGATATCACAGTTTTAATGTTTAAGAATTAAGTAAGCACTGAATCTTCCTATCCACCATATGTGAGTGTTGTCTGATAATCCATGACAATTAGATTGCTAAGAGGAAGCCTAGTGATGCTCTCTGGCTCATGACATGGAGACTGGGACACTGGCAAAATCCATCACCAGTCTATGCCTTGTGGGCCTCCTGAGAGACTTAATTCTCAGAGAATCATGGAGAATATATCTCTCCTCTACCAGACAGGAGTGAAGAGTCTTTCTTCTATCTCCTGTTTTGTCCTTTACTCTGGGCTATCACCTCATGGAGAGGCCATAACTTTCCCCTCAGAAGAATTGCCTCCTGAGCTTATGACAGAGCTCCACCCCAACCCCAAGGCTTGGCCATCAGAGAAGCAACTAGAGAGATCTCAATGCTGATCTAAGACAGCCCTGTACAGGGCACTGTCTTGAGGACAGACCTCGCTGACCTAGAACAGAGTAACTATTTCTCGCCTTCTCAGCAGACCCCTGTATCACCTGCTATGTCTTGGCTGTGGGGGGCGGGGGGCGCGGGACTGAGGGCTGGATAGGGGTATGCATATGTGTGTCTGTCTAAGGAGGCTCGAGTGAATGTCTAATTTTTTTCTTTAATTTGTATTAACTGATCCTAGAGGAGACAGAACTGAGAGGGTCAAATGTAACACCCACAAACCCAAAAAAGACTTTGTGTGTTAACTGCTTAAAATACACATCTCCACAAGTGATGCAGAGAGAAAGCACAGGAGAAAGCCAAGATGGGATGTTCCGGTACTCTGTGTAACCATGTCTCTGCTACAAATTTTCTTGGCTATATAAAAACATGAGAACAGAGTATACTATAAAACACGTGTCTCTTCTCTGTGTTGAGGCCGACCTTCGTCTTACAGTTCTGGTGACAGAGATGTCTCTTGTGAGCATTCTTACTCAATACCTCTTGACTCAAGAATCAATTTGGTGACAAAAATCTGGCTCTTACACATTTATCTTGTACCTGCCGGTATCATTCCAAGAATAATCTCTCCCATTTTTCCCATCCTTTCCCATTGGCTAGGAAGTGAATCTTAGGTAGCCTTTCAATCCATCTATACTCCATTGAATAACAAAGTTCTCACTCCATCCATCCTCCACTGTCTCTTTGAATGACACAGACTTCTACTCCATCCATATTCACTACATCCTCCACCGTCTAGCTGAGTAACACAGACTTTTGGAACTAGGACACAAATTGTTGTTTCTCAATTCACATTAATTCTTTTTCTGTTTGTTTGTTTGTTTGTTTGTTTTTCGAGACAGGGTTTCTCTGTATAGCCCTGGCTGTCCTGGAACTCACTTTGTAGACCAGGCTGGCCTCGAACTCAGAGATCCGCCTGCCTCTGCCTCCCGAGTGCTGGGATTAAAGGCGTGCGCCACCACGCCCGGCTTCACATTAATTCTTTTTAAGTAGTGAATGTTTGTATTTCCAATTGCTTTTTGCATGTAAATTATATTCTATGTTTTAAATGTATAACTGAAAGTTTCCACACACTGAGAACTTACTGCAATGCATCCTTAATGGACAGATTTCTCTCTCCTTCTCATATTATTTTTATTATAGTTTACTTGTTGAACATAGAGTTTCCTTGCTTTGATTTCACCTATGTCATTATCTCACAATCTGAATTTTATTGATTATAAGTACAACATGGTTCTCTTTCAGTTTTATAGGGTTATCAGATTCAGTTTGTATGTGTTGTCATTATATTATTTCAGAACACCTTATAGAGAGTAACTATAACTTTTGAATCTTAGAATTATGATGATAATGTTTATATAGATCCAGTTATAAAATGTTATTGTATCTCTTATTATGAACTTCTGAAGACTAAAATAAGAGTGAACAACTTGCATGCCTAAGTTCACTTATGTAGTATTCTGACATAGAAATACTTCTACCTAAGACTAACTATTCACACTTTCGTGGTTTAGAGTATCCTTGAACAAAACATAAAATTAACAGCTAAAATATATTCATATGCATTTAACATTCTTAAGAGAAAAGGGGTTAATGGAAAATAATGGATATATATCTTCTTGTGTGTTTCATGTAGTTTCTAGGCAAAACATGACATTCTGTACAAAAAAAAAATCTGGCTCTTAGGGTCTTATAATCTAAGCCAGGCACTGTTAGAAGGTGATAGGTACACAGCTTCCCACATGCTATACATGGATGCAGAAAAATAAACAGAGAGAACTAGGGAAACAGCTTAGTGGGTAAAGCACTTGCCCTGCAAACATCAGAGTATGAATATCATCTCTAGCACACATGTGAAAAGCCAGATGTGGTAACATGTGCCTGTAATCCCAGGACTGGGAAAGTAGAGATGGAAGGATCCCTGGAGCTCCCTGGCCTGCAAATCTAGCCAGGTCAGCAAGCACCTGGTGGGCTGTGGGTGGGGAAGAGAGAGAGAGAGAGAGACAAAGATAGAAATAGAGATAATGGATCTCAAAAAGTAAAATATATCTAATAAAAAAATGAAATGAAAGAAAGAGAGAGAGAAAGAGAGAGAAAGAAAGAAAGAAAGAAAGAAAGAAAGAAAGAAAGAAAGAAAGAAAGAAAGAAAAGAAAGAAAGAAAGAAAGAAAGGCTGCTATGAAAAAAAAGTAAAATGGAAAGCAATCAAGGAAAGCATCAATCAATCTCTGGCCTCTGTACACATGTACATACAAATATGCATGAACACACATGCACACAAAGCGGTCTTATTTTATGCTTACCAATGATAGTACAGCTGTGAAGGAAACTTTTCAGTTTGTACAGCCACATAACCTGCTATAAATGTCAGTAAGCTGAGGGAAACAGCTGTGTTTTATACTATGCCATTCTGTCATTTGAAACATCACACCACAAATGAACTATTTTCTAAAGCCCTTTGGGCTAAGAAGAGCCAATAACGATTTTTCAGATAAAATACCACCAGGAGGCTGCCACTCACCTGGGTGGGGACTTTGGTCAAGTCAAAGTGTTACTCTTTTCCTGTGGAGCAAAAGAAAGTGCACAGCTAAGAGGCTACTTATGGCTCTGGCAGACTTCCTGCCTGCCTTTCACAACTAGAGCCCACCTTCAGTTTTGAGAGAGAGCTCATGGGAAGGACATTATTCGGGGCACAGTGTCCTTCCTCAGAGAGCACACTTCCTCAAAACCATCTTTATGTACACATGTGTTTTCCTTTCTCCATGGCTGGGTGGAAGAGGGCCTGACAGCTGGCTGGGTAGTGCTTTTTATGCAGCTTCCTAAGGTCTGCCTACTGCTCTCACACTGGTGAATTTATATTTCCATTTCACCTTCTGCTCCTTGGGGGGAGCCTTCTGGTCCCTCTGCTTTGTCACTAACATGGTTCCGTCAGACATTTTAATGGAAGTTAGCTGGTGAGTGTGTGGGTATCTTATCATGGTCTTATCAACTGTCTACCATCCTCCACAGGCTTTCTTGACATCCATATTCTCCTTAGTGAAGGATCTGATCAGATTCAGGTCCATTTCATTAGAAAGCCATTAGTATTTTTGGTACAAGTATGTGGTTTAGAAACACCTTGACAATGGCTGGTATTTCATTTTCTTAATGAGAGTTTTTGGAAATAAAACTTTATGTTTCATAAATTCCATTGTCTCATCTAGACATTTATCTCACTGTTATATCGGTGGAAATTACTGATTTTTCAGTCACAAGATTTTTTTTTCTCTCTAAAAATGTTATAATTTAGCTCTCAAACTTAGACCTGTGGTTGACTTTGAATGTTTCGCCAGCGTGAAGAACTCAAAATGGTTTTCAGCCTTGTCTATATTCAGCTCAGGGCCAGCCAGGAAAGCCATCTTCCCAGTTTACATTGACGTCTTTATTTAACACAAGCTGAACAGAAATGAAAGGGGTAATTCTGGGCCTTTATTCCGTTTATCTGGTACAAGGCTTTTGTAAAGATGTTAAGCTACTAGTTTACACAATTTTTAAGAATTATGTTGCCTATAAACAAACAGTTTCCTGTTGTTCACTGTATGCTTTAAGCTATCATTGCACTGGCTTTAGTATGATGTCAAAGGTGGTGAGAGTGGGTGTCCTCATCTGTTTCCAGCTCAGGGTAGAAGGTCACTCTTTTGTCATGAAAGTGTCAGAACAAAGAGATCTTCACAGTTTTCATCTTATTCTTGGGTTGTGGGTATTTTCTTTTTAATCAGAAGTGGGGTTTAAATATAGTCCACATTCATTTTTTGTATGGGTTGGCATGGTCATAAGGTTCTTGATCATAAAATTCTGTTAGTATTTTATAACATAATTGACTTACAGATGTTAAATAAATGCATTTCTAGAACAAACATCACTTATTCATGGTGTACAATCCTATGTGTGCATTTACTAGTAGTATGTGTTGGTTAGATGGTGTTTCATGTGTTTTGCTTGTTTCCTGAATATCTTTAGCTCACTATAGTCTTCTCTTGTGCTGACATTGTCTGGCTTTAGTGTCAGGTTAATCCTGGTGTCACACAATGGCTTCCCCCCTTCTCTGAAACCCGAGTTTGTGTGAGACTGCTTTCTTCCTTCTCTGCCCCTTCTTCTTGTTTTATTTTTGTTTATTCGAGAATTTCATAAATATACTTTAATTATAATCTTTCCTCTCCTTTTCAGACTCCAAATAATGTTCTTTCTGTCTCTTAAAAACAAAATCAGAAGGACACACACACATGCACATACACATGCACAAAAAAAACAAACAAGCAAACAAAATGTGAAGTATGATTTGTATTAGTTAACTACTCCAAAAATTAGGCCTGCCCAGGAGTGTGGGTGGCACAGAGATACTGTGCCACACATCACACAGACATACCACATAAATACATAATACACGTCACACACTAGATAGTCACACCACACATACCATATACTACACAACAAACACTACACAACATATAGAAACATCACACAAACACACCAACACCTCATATGCCATACACATGCACGCACACACACACACACACACACACACACACACACACACACACATACATCACAGACCACATAGACACATCACACATGCACAGACCTAGCACACAAACTCACTATACACCCACTTCCTACACAGGCATACCCCATACCATATACATCACACACCACACAAACACCACTCATAGATACATACCACACAGATGCATCACATACCACATACAACCTATAGACAAAACACATACCACATAATGCACCATATGCCACATAAACACTACACATTACACAGAAACATCACACACCACAAAGATATATAACATACCATATAGTATATCACATATTATACATATAACATATATACATTATTACCATACATAGACACACATATTATACATTGGCACAGCTATACTATACTTACATCATGCATCATCTACATTACATACCACACAGAAGCACCATACATGAAAACACTGCAGATATGCATGTACACATTATACTCTATAGAACAGACACTACATGTATACAGACCACACTACACCACACACTCTCAATGAGTCTCAGGACACAATCAACAGTGATATCAGTGCAAATCTGGAAGGTCTAGGGTACCTCCACACATTGGCCTCAGCCGTTCCGTGAGCACGGCACGGAGGGACAGGCACACCTGGGGAAGGTTCCCCTTCTGTAGAGGTAGTTCTTTCTTCTCTGCTGGATGTGAATTCTTCTGGAATCGGGTCATCAGCAGGTAGTCAAGTGTGCTCATATTCTTAGTAACTATAAAGGAGAGAGCAGGAAAGGACAGGGTCACTCAGCAACTACACAAAATATCACACAGAATCTCATGTGCAGCATGCAGTCCACCTTGCCAGGGAATGACTGTCCTGCTTTGCATGTCCCAAGAACAGGAGGAAGACCATGTATGTCAGGACAGACAAGCAATGTTCTGCATATTTTATGTGAGACAGAACCTAACTGTTCCCTATTGCCCAAGACAAAGCATCTAATTTAGCATAGAGATGTGGTGTCTCAGAGGAGTTGGACTATGGGACCTCTCATGATTCCCCTGCTTTCTGCATCATGACTACTCCAGAACCTCCTGGGATGGCTCTAAGGGGGCAGGCTCAGGAAAGATTTCTTTGTCCAAGGATTATGGAAGCCTATCATCTACTTAGGGGCAACAGAAGTCCTGCTGGTAGAAATAATGGACCCCTGAGCTGACCCTGAAGTCTACTCATTCTATACCTGCTTCCCCTGACCTGTGCGGTCACTTCACCCTAGGTGCTCTTTCTCGGAGAGCTCAGGGATACCAACTAATATGAGGCATGGCAAGCAATCTCGGCACAGGCTGGGACTTTGGCAACCACACCCAGCAGAAGCAATTTGGGTTACTTCAAGAAAATCGCATGTTTTTGTTTTGTTTTGTTTTGTTTTGTTTTGTTTTTTGTTTTTTGTTTTTGTTTTAAGAAAAGAGTTATAAGGGCCAGTCTCAGCTTGACATTTCCAGGGAGGGGGTCTGACTTTTCAAAACCAACTTATACGGGGACAGGTGGTTTGCAAATATTCTGAGGCACTACAGGGTCACCCAATCGCCCTATCTGTAGCTAAATGGCAGAAGGGGCGAGCCACCTCATCCCCCAAAGGTCCTACAGAATTTGGCTTTATGCTATTAAGAGTGATGACTCTCCCTAGGCCCACCCAGCTGTGATTCAGTCTTGTTAGCTCGCAGCACCTATGTCAGAGTAAGCCTGTGGGCATCCACTTCCTTTACATTCTTATTAAAAGATTACTTCTTCCCAGAGAAGGAAGCCAGCTGATGTTCAGGATGAGTATGTATGTCCTTTAGGTACCAACAGCTAGCTCTGGCGATGTATACATTCTGCTCTTTCTCCACTGGATTCAACACATTGTTCCTCACCCAGCATGATCACACTCTCTCTCATGCCTCCATTGAAGGAGCTTCAGCTTCCCACACTTACAGAGCATTGGGCCCTCAAATCTTCAGTCCATTTGGTGCCTGATAGAGGGCCCATCCACATGGGTGCTTGTACCTTGAGAGATTCAGTCCTTGAGTGTAGGCTAGATCTACAGACTAAGGCTTTCAGTGAGCCCTACCCATGGCCAGGGTATTCTGCTGTCCTGCTCTTTCCATGAGGCCAGTCACTGTTGTGAGAAACTTTGCAGTCCATCAGAAAGGATCAGAGCAAAGAGGTAGATCAGTGACTCAGAGCAGCTACATCTGCCAGTCATCTTTCAGAGAGTTTAGAAGAAGAATCTTATGGTGGTGGTGTGGCCACTGAATCCCAACGCAAGTGCCCTGAAGAGGACTTGGCTGAGCTGTGTTTACCTTGGCCCTACAGTAGAGTGAGAGCTATAGTTTGGGGCAGGCTTCCTAATATATAACAATAACCAGCATGTCCTGGAAACACTTGGTGTCTAAATTCAACATGTTCAGCCTGACTCCGGTTCTTCCCTCTCAAGAGGAGCACTTTCTAATCTCCTCATACTGAACAACTCTATCCTTAGTGTCACACCAGTTCCAGCTGCCACTGGTTATAATTTGTCCTGTTCTCACTTGTCCCTATGAGCCTATCACGAGTGTCATTAGGAACAGTGGTGGCAGCAGCTGACTTGTTCTCCAGGGTATGGCACAGCAGATGTGGTATCACCTGCAGTACACTTGGACATGTCTCAATAAAGTGCTGTCTACACAATGTGCCTCAATGCCATTGACCCCTCTCTACCAGAATGGGGATGACTCCAAACTTCATCCACAGATGCAAAATTGTCCCTCTCTTACCTTGGGCTGACCCGTGGTAGGCACAGAGTCCTTGCTATGAAGTGGAAAGGGAAAGTGGCTAACACCAAATTTGTGTTCCTGGTCAGTGTGGACCTATAATCTTCAAGACCTATGAGTGCAGGTTCTGTAGGGAGAACTGACATGACACCAGGTACTGGACCTAACTCTGAAAGAGAGGGAGGGACATCTAGATAAAGAAAAAAAATGTGTTCTACATAAGGTCAGGTGCTAGGAAAGATGGCATTTCTGATAAATCTGAAAGCATTTAGACATGAGAAAATTTTCCAGGTGAGTTTAGAAATAATGTGGTTTTAAAATTCCTATTTATAAAAGTAGTGGAGAGCTTTAAAAGTAACCCAAAGATACATCATTCTGAGTGTTTAAGTCACAGGGAATATGAGATACTCTCCTCGCCTTGTTATTTAAAAAAAAAAATAGCATATGGTATTCTGTTGAAACATACAGGCTCAGCTAAAGTAAGTTTGAAGCTTGGTTCTCTCCTACTCTACAAATACATCTAAACACATATATACAAACACATTCCTATATACAACCTAAAAAATATAACTTCAAATTAAAGCAACAAGATTTAATCCACGGGTCTTCACTATACTTGGAAAAGGAGGAAGAGAGAGAAGGAGGAGAAAGAAGAAGAGAGGAAGAGGGGGAGGGGAGAAAGATGAGGAATATGTCTCAAGTCATCAACAGTGCTGAAGTCATGAGTGTGTGTTAAGCATACTTGTAGGTAAGAAGCATGCTCTTCAAGTTTATTGTCATGCTTCGGGTAAGGACCATTGGTCATAAATGGGATCTTTCCGTGGGAGAAGGCTAACACTCTGCTAGGCACTGTTCTCATAGCCTTGGGCAGGGTCTGTACCACCATTAAGGTTTGGATAAGTGAAGCTGGAGGAAACCTGAACTGCAGGAGTAGCCAGGCCTACCATTGCAAGAGACCAAAGTTTTCCTGCAGCAAAAACCATATGTACAAAAGAGGTGGCTCTAACTCAACACTTTCTTAGGGAGATGGTGGTCATAATAGCATAAGAGTTGTCTGACACATATTTGTGGGTATAGAGTCTCCTCTTTGGCTCTATTTGAATGAGGGAAAACAGTCCTTTGAGCTTAAGTTTCGTTGTTATAATTTCTGCTTGTTGCTTTCCTAAATCTTCCTGCTTCTAGTGTCCTATTATTGCATAATAGTCATATTTCCTTATCTCTGTGTATTTTAGTGTCTCCTGTGCTTTCTGTGGGCTTCTGAACATGAGTTCAGTTCCTTGCTAGACTTGCTGTACTTTTTTTTGGTATCTCTTTCCTGTAGTCTGTCCTTTTTCTATGAACTCATTTCTGGCAAGGCTTCCCAAGGCATTGTCCCTCTCAAGACAGGTGAAATAAAGTGACAAGACTAGAGTGGTACATACTCAGGTATACGTGGAAGAGGAACAGGTGCCCAAGCAGCACAAAGCTGGCAATAGATAGCAACAGTGCCATCACCGCGATGAAAAGGACCATGGGGGTCTTCACAGGCACAGGCCACAGTGAGGGGAACAGCAGCCATGTGTTCTCAGAGATGATCTCTATGAAGACAGAGAGACATGTCCATCCAGCATCTATCCAAACTGCAGCACCTGTGGTCAGGTAAGCAGAGGGATAGATAGCACTTGCTAGGGTGAGCGAGGACAGCCAGCCAAAGGATGGGTTTTGCCCTGCTCTATGGGCCCACTGGCTGTGGCTAGCACTATGATTCCCACTTTATGAATTCAAGATGATAGAGAGACGTTCCTGAATACTGGAATGCAGAGCCAGCCCCTCTCCTCGCCTGCCCCAAAGCCTTGACATTTATTTCAGATCAATCACCTCACAGACATCAGTGAAGAGCAAGCCCTCTCCGTGCATTTCTTGAACACTGTTCACTATGGCCCTCAAGACCAAGACTGGATAAGGGATTTCCAAGGCTGTATGGCAAAAAAGTGGAGGACCAGACCCAAGACCAAGCATGTTGACCCATATCACATTCTAGAACAGTGCTAAGCTCTTTCTAGAATGAACTCTTATGTGTGCAATCTGAAAACAGAATACTATATGCTGCCTTGTGGGCTGGGCCACTAGATACCAACTCACAGATGTCCCTTCCTCAGTGATGGCACAGTGAACTCAAGCCCACAAGATGCTGAGCTCAGACCATGGACTCTGTAGGGTCCTGGAATGGCAAGCCAGGAAGTGATCTCCACTCATACTCGAAGAATCACAAGTCTACTCCTAGGAGTGATGTGCTCTACTTCTCTGCACTACATCTGATGTCATGGTCAGTGGCCCCAGATGGGTCACCATACTCTGATTTTCTCTATTCCCTTCCCTTTTCTTTCCTTTCCCTTTCTCTACTTGTGCAACATGGCAATTGTTTAGGGAAATGTAATAACACTGTTAACAAAGGGGCCATTTTTGTGTTTTCCAGAGCATGCTAAGGAGTACCAAGAAATTCTAAGTAGTTACAGGAGATACCAAAGCTGAGGTCTTTCCACATGGATCTCACAAAGCTCTTTCTTAAAAGAACATTCTGTCATGTTGGCTCTAGGGATACCCCAAGACAAGTGGCACACAGGTCCTAACCTCTCCGGTAGCAGGTCTTGGGTAGATGCCAATGGTGCTTGGAGCAGGGGTGGGCTGGCACCCCACCCCCCTCCCCCGTCCCATAGGATAACCAGCAAAGGAACATCCCACTTGTGTCAACTGTGTCAGGATCGTGAGGCTGTTATAACAAGTGATCATAAGCTGGTGGCACTTAGGCTATACAATAACCCTCTCATTTCTGTAAGCCACAAGCCTGAAATCAGAGGATGGCCCTTCTATCCTCTTCCTGCTCTGAGCACTCTTGGGCTTGTGGTCATATTGCCCAGCCTATGAGTCCTACCTCCATAGGTCCTTTGCAAGTCTATATTTTCTCTTGTTTCTCCTGAAGACATTGGCCTTGGATTTGGGAACATGAGGGGCCTAGAATGAGCTTCTTAGCTCAAAATCCACAGCTATATCCACAGAGACACTTTTTTCAAATAATGTGCTATCTCACGTCTAGGTCAGGACTTGGACACATTTTGGAGGCCATGTTCAACCCAATCCCATTCTTTCTTGCTTGTTTCAGAAAGTTATGTCATGGGCTTGGACTTCTGGACCTATGTCATCATAGAATCACTGAGCTTCCCCTCAGAATCTGTGGCTAGACATATAAATAGACCCCACTCTCTTCTGTTCCTGTATACAAGTAGTTGTCTCCTACAAGATTGGCACCTGCCTTCTCCACCCAGCACTGCTAAATAGTCCACTGTCTAAGTGCTCAAGACTGACCGAAGGGTCAGGGTATACCTTGCTCTAATCCCTGCTCTCAGGTCAACTGGAGAGTGAGGGAATATAGATGGGTTGAGGTGAGGCCTGGAAGCCTACATGGAAACCAAGCAGTAGCAGTCCCTGAGCATCAGAAGGGTACCTTTATATAGAGGGTCTGTGCGAAGCTCCTCAGGGTTGACAAAGAGCTGGATGCATATATAACACAAGATAATCATCACACCAAGAATCCCAACTACAGCTGAGGCCACAGAGCAGAAGAAGAACCTGCACGAGAGAATGCTGCTCAGAGATGAGCAAGTGGGAGGTTAGGACAGACTAACACCCGGCTGAGTATATGAGATCAACACACAGGCCTGGTGTGGTTATATGGAAGCACAGAACCCAAAGTCTATTGGTGTCTTCTCCACCCTCACTCCTTGTGTTCTTTCTACCACGCCTTTCACATACTGTAGGTAGATTCTGGCTCATGATTGTACTGCTCCATGTTCCCATAGCCTTATACCTGGGTACTCATGTGCTTGGGCACTCATATGCTTCCATTCCGCAGTCTAGACAAGAATG